>MU223797.1:1008984-1019562 GCA_018584345.1 Thuja plicata
CTCACATGATGGCAGTCAAAATAATTCTGAGATATTTGAAAGGAACTGAGGACTATGGTCTATACTACAAAAAGAATGACAAGTTTGAACTCAGAGTTTACACTGATTCTGACTGGGCTGGAAATGTTGATGACAAGAAAAGCACTACTGGTGGAGAATTTCTTTTAGGTAAGAAATTGGTCTCCTGGACAAGCAAGAAATAGAACTGCACCTCACAATCTATAGCTAAAGACGAGTATGTGGCAGCAACAGTTAACTATTCTAACATTGTGTGGTTGAAGATACTACTGAAATGTATGAAGGAAGAAATTACTGATCCAGTTGTCATATAATGTGATAAAACAAGTGCTATTAATATTTCTAAAAACCTTGTTATGCACTCAAAGACAAAGCATATAGCTATCAAGTATCACTACTTGAGGGAGCTAGTTCAGAGTAAAGAAATAAGATTGGATTATGTGAACACTAAAGAACAACTAGCAGACATATTCACAAAAGCACTACCCAAGGATGCTCATGAGTATCTACAAGGTAAATTGGGGGTGATTCCCCTAACTGAGGCTAATTAAGTTTTGTATGGTACTGTTGCATCAAATATTTTATTCAGAATATCTAACACATTGATGCACAGTAAGTCACACTTTAGGATGCTGGGTAAACTTGTGAAAATGAACAAGGATAGAAAAGAAAAATTAGTCATATTGAAGATGACAAGATCAGCATGATACTGAAGATCTACATGATAAACATATTGACGTCTTTGGCATTGTTGTGAAAGAGGGAGAGATTACCTATAAAGAGGAAGAAGTGAAGGGAGATATTACCTACAAAGAGGGAAAGATTACAAAGAGGGAGAAGTTACTATTGAAAACATTAAAGTGATTATCTACTCAGAGGGAGTCTATAGATGATTAGACACAGATGATTACAGTGTGATTACAGACACAGAGGGAGAAATTTTTTACAGATAAGAATCAGAATGAAGCTAAATAAATTAATGAAGATTCGTTCATATCAAGGAACACAGGTGAATTTTTGGATTGGTTAGTAACTATGCTTGTTAAATCATTGTTCTAATATTTTGTGTTGCCATCAATGCCAAAAGGGGAGATTGTTGGAAAGTGACATTGCAAGCAATTGTTATTTTGTCATTGATGTCAAACCTTAATTGGTGAGACTATTGTTATCTATTTGAGTACCATATCTATTGTTGATGAAGAAGATTCAACAAGAAGACCAAGTGAATGGTTGAGTTAAGGCAATTCAAAGGGTACTTGATTAGTTATCACTCTAGCAAAGTAATTTGTTGTTTATCTTTCAAAGATAATTTTTTTGGCTATTCTGTGCCGAGCAAAGTTCCTTATGATGAGCAAAGTTGCTTGTGTAGAATAAAGTTTCTTGTGACGAGCAAAAGGTTGCTCAATGCTAAGCACCATTGAAATTTCTGAGTGAAAACAGTGATGTTGGCCAACTTATAGTAATTGGATTAATGATTAGATTTGAGATCTCTGGCCGACTTAGTTAATTTTATTGGGATATGTAATGTGAATTAAAGATTGATCCACATCATTTAATGTATGGGTAACCATAATTAATGCATGGTTTCAAGATTTAATTAGAGACTACTTTGGAGAAGTAAATGTAATGCAAATATGGGATGATCCATTGCATCTAACCTAACCTAAGATCTATGATCTTGTTTAAGCTGTAAAAGATTTATCTGACCTAGACAGAGAGGTATATGATAACCTTAGGGGTTATTAATTATGTGTGGAAGAATGTATGTGTATGAAAAAGGTTTGCATAGTTGATTTAATGTTTAGCATGATCTAGCAGAGAAGGCAAATGGTAGAGGAAGAAAGTTTCATATGTGATTGCTGGACGGATTTCCATGCAGATCAGAAGGTTGAAATGATAATGCGGGCTATCTAGTAAGTTAACATCAGAGCTGTAATTGGATTTGAATTTGCAAAGTAAGTTGTATGTACCAGATCACAACTGTTGATTACTTTCTTACCATTATATCAGTTAAATCCTTTAACAAGGTTGACTTAATAGTCATTTGTATAAATCCTCTAACAATGTGAGATTCATATTGGAATGTTCTAAGTCCTCTAACAAGGCCACTCCTGATAGGGTGATTAAATCCTTTAACCAGGTCACACCTAGCAATGTCTTATTATAACCTTTCACAGGGTTGGCTCCTCACAGGTCACACCTAGTAGTGTGTTATTGTAACCTTTCACAGGGTTGGCTCCTCATAGGGCATCATTTCAGAAGAGTGAAAACTTGGTAGCATGTTACTAGTGGTTTTTCCCATATTGAGTTTCCACATTAAATACTTGTGTCAACTTGTGTGAATGCTTATGGTTTGTTTTACTGTTATGTTACTACAAGCTAATTTCAATTGATAGTAAACTGCATGATTTAAGTTGTTGATTTATGCTACTGTTGCCGAGTAGATCTGAAGTATGGAAAGTTTTTATTTGCTACATCTAGACCCGAGGATAACTGATTCACCCCTCTCCTCTCAGTTATTCTAAATTTATTCTAACAAGACCTTGGAATTTCATTCAAGATTGGTAAGTCAGTCATAATTGGGGTGAATTTTACTATTTTGCTCAATTCATTGTTATTAGGGTTTATGGATGCTCACAACCACCACATATTCTCCCTAAATTTGTCCCACTCAAAATTGCTTTCAAAGAATTCATTTGGAAAATCACTTCAGTAGATAAAGAGTTTTTAGGACATAGGAAGGGTACTTTCATCCCTATGTTATGGGTGGCATTTGATTTTTCTATAGGAAAAAAGGCTTTTGAGAAAATTAATGGTTTTTTGAAGCAATATAGAATGTCAACTAACTAGTAGAATTTGACAAATAAATGACTGCGTGACTAAAAAATTTAGTCACGTGACTAAAATTTTTAGTCACATGACCAAAAATGATCATATTTTTGCAAATAAATGACCAGGTGACCAAAACTTTTAGTCACGCGACTAAACATTTTAGTCACATGACTAAAATGATCATGTGTCTACCATTTTTTTATCAATTCATAAATATAACCAAATAAATGACTATATAAATTACCACTTTGGTCATCAGGTAAAATGACTAAATAAATGAATAATTAAATGACTAAATAAATGACCAATTTGGTCATCAGGTAAAATGACTAAATAAATGAACAATTAAATGACTAAATAAATGACCAATTTGGTCATCGGGTAAAATGACCAAATAAATGACTTTTTAGGATTCCACTAAATGGCCTCTAATGAGAAGCTAATGATCTATTTTTATATAATTTAGAAGTCTGCATATTTCCCATCCAGACGCTCATTACAAAATCTTTAACATTTCAATTATCTTAGTACAAATAGAAGCTTATATCAAAATATTACCCTTCACTTTGATATACTATCATAATCCTTATCTTTTTTTTTCCATCTAGGGTTTTCAGATAGTCTGTACAAACACTAGCATGGATGCGTATGACTCACACTTGAACAAACTCAGCTAATTTTCTTCTTGTGAACCACTACCCATGAAACATGGGTCAATGAGTTTGACTCAAAAACCACATAGTTGAATCCTGATACCAATATCATAATTTGACCTACTCTAGAAGATATCTTGTACTTAGGATATACAACTATTTAAATAGACTTAAATTAAAAAATTAAAGAGAAATGCCCATTTAAAAGTTAAAGAATGTGAATCTAAAATAATTAAAAACATAGTTAAAGAATTAATAATTTATAACTTGTAATTAAAAACATAGTTAAAAATATTGAAAATTTATTAATAATTAAAAATATAATTAACAATATTAAATAATGTAAATGTTAATTTTTTTAATAAAAATTATAAAGGCCTTAATTCCATGTAATAGATATGATTGTGGAGGGAATTTTAGCCAAAAAAAAAAAATTTAGTGTGAAAAGGGTTGGAGGGAAACTTTAATCTTTTCCTTATATCTAGTCATTATCACCATGTTTTCATTCTAAAGATCAAGGAACATTAAGGAGCCCATAAGGTCGCTCATGTTTCAATCTTGACTGCCTAAATGAAACTGAGATCATTTAGAGCTATTTCTTTAGAACTATATTTTGTGCTAAAGAAATATAAAAGGAATGAAATACGTGGGCTAGGGTTCATTATAAATAAATAAATAATTATCTGCAATCTGAGTTTGAAACAATGAAAGTGAACCTAATTTTCAAGCCTTAGATGGAAGAATCATGCAAAAACTCAAACTCAATGAAATCATGAGAAATCAAAGAAGTTTAACAATGCCCTAGTTTTTCAACTCTAAGGAAATCAACATATATCAATCGATAAAATAATGACGTGACAAATATAGTGAGATATCTCAAAACCCTAAGAGAATCAGGAAAACAACTAAAATGATGAAGATCAAGGGTAGACATAAAGGGATTTGCTTTGGAGATTCGGTATGATTGAGGAGAAGCTCATAGATCAAAGTTTCTCTTATAAATGCATAAGAAACAATGAAGAGTCATATTCCAAACAAAAAACAATGCTAAGAATGAATCTATACAATATGTTCAAGGATTCATTTCTATTGGAATTCTCCAATGGGATGCTAAAGCCAGATTTTCTCAAAGCCAAAAAATTAAAACATGAAACCAAGGATAATGAATAAAATGAGGATCAATGGAATGAATTATGATATGATGGTTGATTACTCCAAGAAAGAAAAATACCCTCAATCCATGGTGACATCCAAACTCCAATAGAAGCTCGATCCCAAATCAAAGAAAATCATTAGATAATCAAGACGCAGTTCCAATTTTCCCATTTTACTGCATACAAGGAGGATGCTAGCAGAGATTGTTGAATCTGGCTTTACACCTACCAATTGCATTTTCTTCAAAGTTTCTATAGTGTTTTCAACAAATCTCATTTTTCATATCATGTAACCATTGGAACCCATCAAACCACATTTTTGTAGGAATTACATGTTTTGTTTATGCTTTGATAGATGTCCATACCCTATTTTTTAGAGCTTTCATTCTCACACATGCAGGGAGGATTTTGGAAACGGTTGTAGAATTTGGCACCTTCCAATTGAATTTTCTTGAAATTTAGTAAAAATTTATCATCAAATATTTAAAACCATAGAATATATTTTGGGTTTTTCTTTTCTAAAATCTTTATGCACCTTAAAACAAAAAAAATATTTGTTGAAAAATTATTCTTTGTAGGTTGTACTCTTTGGTCACTCCTGCATATCATGAGACATGTGCTTCCAAATTTTGCATGCATATATACCAGAACATTTCTAATGATAATTTTTGATATAATTCCAGCTTCATTATACTTTGATATATGTCCATACCCAATTCCAAAGTTTTAATTTATCACACGCAGGTAGAATGCTAGCAAAGAGTAAATACTTAAGAGCTCATAAGAGTTCATAGATGCAAACTATTTTGTTCACAATATTAACTTGGTTGTATTTAAATTTACAATGTATTAGCACATAGATAATATTTCAAAGTTCAAATATTGGAGAGGCTTGTTGAAATACTTATGGTTCCATTCTCTTAGCAAGAGTAGAAAAGTGAATGTGAACATACCCACCATGAAAGATCGGGTGCAAACTTTTTAGCAAGTATAGAAGCCTTGAGAGCTAATTCCTCTTGTATGATAAAGTCATTCATTGTAAGATACTACACATAAACATAAAAAAACATAAAAAGGCCTATATAAAACATAATAAAACTCATATGAAACAAAAATCTATTCTATAGATTATGAATTGTAGAAATATGTACATTTACAAAATAAAACCTAGAAATATCACCTGTATATTTATGTTACATAAGGATTTCCTGTAATAACTTTGTTGGTACTAAAAAATACAAGGATTTTTGAGTGTTTTATTCGTGCTTTGCATTTTGACCCCCTATAAGTGTTTTTTGAGCCTATTTGCATAGGTGAAATTTTAAAGTTTTTCATGCATGTCAGGTGTTTATCACTCTTATTTAGGTATACAAAGACATCCCAGTTCTTCAGTTTCAAGTTTTGAGTCAATTAGTGATGTCTTGTTTTAAGCACTCATCCATTCTGCATTTACTGCCTAAGTGTCAATTTGTTGCAACGGGCCCAGTTTGCATTTGAATAACTCGCTTCTAATTGAGTTGCATGGGTCACCATTTTGGGAATGTTGAGCATGTATATCAAAGATCCTATATTTCAAATCCTAATTCATTTTGAATCCATTTGATAAGTTTTCGGATTCCCCAAAGTCGGTCCTGCAAAACTGTCCTATTTCTTTGTTTTGCCCAAAATGCAGAATTATGAAATAGCCTACTTTGAGGTCTTCCATGTTGTACTCGGTTGAATGCCCTACATAATTGATTTTTCCCCTATGTTGGAAACATGAGAGTGTACCTATTTGAATAATTTCAGACTCGTACCAATCCAACTGTCCACTTTGACAACTTGATTCCAAATCCAAATTCCGCATATTCACTGAGTTTAAAATCAGAAAAGTTGTGAGGTGCTAACTTTGCTGATTTGTACCGGTTGATCAGTTCACTTTTAGTGCAAGTTAATTGAAGATTCATATTCCACATGTGAACGTGAATCAATTTCCATAGGATCAATTTCTGATGATTCTTCTTGATGACTTTATGAATTCAGTATCGAAGACAGTTTGTGCAGATTGCCAGTGCCAAACAGAATAAATTTTGCAGTGTTGTTGTTTTCAGAGGATTATAGTTTCATATCAAATGACTGTTTTGAGATGAAAGTTATGGATCCATACTCTCTGCATGAAAATATACTACTTGGATTAGTGGGTAGGCCTCAGAGCATGTTTTGATATTTTTGCAAATGTCTATCCAAAAGAAGTTTATGTTGTTTTAGTACTTGCATCTGCACTATATTATGGAATTGCTAAGTTTGGTCAGTTGCTCATTGCACATGAAGTTAGATCAGGAAAAACCCTTTTGCATTCATTTTCATCATGGGTGAATGAATAGCTTTGTCAGATTGCATGATTCCCAGGGGCTTCTTGATTAGTTTTTAATACCCATTCTGGAGACTAGATGTTGTTAGTAAGATGAATTTTACAGAAAGGTAATGAGTTGTTTTTAAAAGCCGCCAGTTCAATGCTTCATCGCCTGTTTGCAATGGATCATTTTTAGATGATTAAGGTTACATGAAATGGCTACAGACAAAGGGTTTCCATCTATGACCTCATTGTTGATGATTTAGTGCAATTAGCAATTGGGGATCTAGTTCCAGTTGATGTGTTTCTCTTTTCAGGATATTCGCTATCAATAAATATCAATATCTTTAAGGATAGATAGAAAACCAAAATGCAATATAATGTCGATCTGTGCTCATCTCATTTTTAGATATCCCACTTTTTGAAGCTAAATAAAATTTCTTTCCCTACATGGAAATTAAAACACATAAGATGACAACCTATGTAGTAAAGAGAAAAACAAGTTTTTCTAAGGAAATATTAAAGGAAAACTTTCTTCAAGTTTTAAAACCAAGTGTCATATGGATATACAACACAGAGTATTTGGAGGTTTCTAAAGAGTTTAAAACATTTGAACAACAATGCATATGCATTAAGCCTATGCTAGTTTTAGTGGAGGGTTTTTGAGTTTTAAAAGCATTTAAAGTTGCATTACATGGTTCCTGCGCTAAGCATGATTGAAGGAAGGGGTTTTCTATTTTACACCAATGAAAACAACAAGCAGTAGCCCACGCATAGCATAGAGATTGAGGTGGAGTTTTCAAAAGGTTGTGCAACTTGTGGGATTAGTAATTTGTGTAATACATGGAAGGCTACGCTGAAAGGGGATAGACAGAGACTCTGTGCAATAAAGGAATACCAATGAAATATTTTTAAAACTTTCAAGCAATATGAAATTCAGAGATCAAAGATACCAACGCAACATATAGAAGATTTAAAAAAAACAAACCAAGCAAAATGCAAGAGCACAGCCAGTCATGGTTTTGGTCGTATCTCAAAAAATATGAACTGGTTCGGTTTGATTATTTGATATGACTCAGAAGACCACACCTGAAATCTACGGTACAAATCACAGAAAAATCCAAGTTGAAACACAAAAGTTATGGCTCTCTGAATATTGGCAAAAATAACAAAGTTTCAAAAATTTGCAAAAGACATTTATCCCACATTGCTCATGGGTGGGGAGTTTCTAGTATTTATATACTAAAGCACTCAGTTAGTGATATGAATAAGTAGCCAAGAGGCCACTTGGTGGGCCCCTTGGTTGGAGGTTTCAAAATACTAGTGGGCCCCATTATTTTAATATAAAAATGCAAATTTCTTTAAAAACATAGAGGGATTTAGTCCCACATTCGCTGTGAAATGGAAAACATGAATGTTTATAAAAAAAAATACACAATAGGTAATATGAAGATGATGTTAGAATAATTCAAAGATAACTGAGAGGGGGGGGTGAATCAGTTATCTAGAACTTTAAATCTTTATCTAATACTTATTAATCCAGATTGATACAAAGTAAATGCAGATATAGATAACACTTTACACAACACATCAATTTGGTTACGGGGAAACCAAATGGTAAAAACCCCGATGGAAATTAGTACCCACAAAGAACTATATTGTTTATAGTGATCCCTGTTAAAAGATCTTCCAACCATGTTAGGAGTTGTACATTACAATGCAGTAGTATAGTGACTTGGTTAAGGGTTGGACCCTGTTAGGAGTCTTTTACATATAACCCTGTTAGGGGTGGTGGACTCACTGTCCAAGTGGTGAAGGCTACAAACTTCTAGTTATTTGATACACACTGTATCAACAAGATGAACTGTTATTTGTGACACTACTTGTCTAATCAATTCCTTTTATGCGTCGATGCTTTAACCTCTTGTAAAGAAATATAACAATCTAATTTATATTCTGAATGCTTCAACATAAACATCTATATTATCAACATATGATAAATATAGCTCTGCTGTATCAACACTCTGCTCTACTTGTCAATCTCTGGCTTTTGCAACTCTTCTTATCACAAGTGACCTTCTATAAGTACATACACTAAGTATGAGATCATGGGACCTGTAGGACAACTCTTCTTAACATCCTTTTCGACTCTACTAAGCGCGCAAGCATAATTACAACCACGCAAGTCAATGTTGAACAGACGCGTTACTTCACTAAGTTGGCTTCACCAAATTAATGATAACTTTGCAATCTTCTTGAAATATGTTTGGCGTATTTAGATTAATATAAAAAACTCATAACTCATCATGAATATACACACACATATCCTAAAGATAGGCACAACTCGATCAACATGTTACATACATCAGCCTTAAACCGTTATTCCTCCAGAACTGTAACCGTCAATAACAGAATTACATATCTTTACTGAAACTTCATATCTAGGTCTGCATGTATGAACATAGCATATTAAACATGTCAACAACATGTATCTATCCACGCTGGTCTTCATGTCATCATATTGATAAGTACATACAGAAGTACTACTATGTATTATATGTTGTCATCAATGGCAAACATACTATCAATCAACTGTTCAGAATCAAATCTCCAACAATCTCCCCCTTTGGCATTGATGGAAACATATGATATAAAAACAACTTCTGTTCATGGTGTCTTCTTTCTAATATAATCTTCTCGATATCCTCAACAAAGATTCATCTATACTGTTGCAGTTTCATGTACTGTGTATTCTCTGAATACTCCCCCATTGTCATACTTCCCTAGTGTGTTCCTTTACTCCCCCATAGTATAAGCTCCTTGTATGTGTTCCTTGTTTGTCTTGTTTTTACTGGTACATACTCTCCCATTGACATCAATGGAAAAGGGTGCCAATAACCATTTTGCATAAGTACTACTCTAGAAGTAGATTAGTCAACCATTCATCAGTCACACAGGACTGATGTACATGCTGCTTTTTCTAATTAGACTTAGGAGAGGGAATGACTCCCAACTTCTCCCTTAGATACTCAAAATTATCCTTTACTAAAGGTTTCATGAAAATGTCTGCTAGCTGATCTTTTGTGTTTACATAATCCAATGTCACTTCCTTGTATGCAACTTTTTCTCTCAGATAATGGTACTTGATCTCTATGTGTTTTGTCTTTGCATGCATCACACGATTCTTAGACATGTTAATAGTACTGGTGTTGTCACAGTGAATAACAACAGGATAGTACCCCTAAATACAAAATTCTTTAACCATCTGTTGGATCCAAACAATTGTTGTACAATTCAGTGTTGCTGCAACATATTCTACCTCTGCTGTTGACTAAGAAATATAGTTTTTCTTCTTTCTTGTCCAAGATACCAAATTTTCTCCAAGAAATACTGCTCCTCCTAAAGTGCTCTTCCTGTCATCGATACAACCTGCCCAATCTGCATGAGTATACACGTGAAATAGTGTATTCTCTAATTTAGGATACCATAAACCATAGTCTATAGTTCCCTTAAGATATCTGAATATCCTCTTGATTTCCATTAAGTGATTATGCTTGGGTTCAGCTGCAAATCTTCCAACAATGCCAAC
>MU223797.1:1022904-1034214 GCA_018584345.1 Thuja plicata
GCAATTTCAAAGATCTCAAATCCAATGCACTATAGATGTGTTATCATTTTGTTCTTCCAATCTAGATAGTTCTCTCCATCAAACTTAGGGCTCTCTTTTCTGAAGTATGCCATCTGATCTACCTTAACCTATTAGGCTTTCTCTCCAAGGCACTCAGCTCTAATACCAATTGTTAGAATACTTCAGAGATAACTGAGAAGAGGGGAGTGAATCAGTTATCTGGAACTTTAAATATTTATCTAATACTTATTAATCTAGATTGATACAAAGTAAATGCACATACAGATAACACTTTACACAACACATCAATTTGGTTACGGGGAAACCAAATGGTAAAAACCCCGGTGGGAATTAGTATCCACAAAGAACTATATTGTTTATAGTGATCTTTGTTAAAAGATCTTCCAACCCTGTTAGGAGTTGTACATTACAATGCAGTAGTATAGTGACCTAGTGAAGGGTCGGACCCTATTAGGAGTCTTTTACATATAACCTTGTTAGGGGTGGTGGACTCACTGTCCAAGTGGTGAAGGCTACAACCTTCTAGTTATTTGATACACACTGTATCAACAAGATGAACTGTTATTTATGACACTACTTGTCTGATCAGTTCCTTTTATGCGCCAATGCTTTAGCCTATTGTAAAGCAATATGAAAATCTAATATGTATTCTGAATGCTTCAACATAAACATCTATATTATCAACATATGATAAATATAGCTCTGTTGTATCAACACTCTACTCTGCTTGTCAATCTCTGGTTTTCGCAACTCTTCTTATCACAAGTGACCTTCTATAAGTACATACACCAAGTATGAGATCATGGGACCTATAGGAAAACTCTTCTTAACATCCTTGTCGGCTCTACTAAGTGCGCAAGCATAATTACAACCACGCAAGTCAATGTTGAACAGACGCGTCGCTTCACTAAGTCGGCTTCACCAAATTAATCATAACTTTGCAATCTTCTTGAAATATGTTTGGCGCATTTAGATTAATATCAAAAACTCATAAATCATCATGAATATACACACACATATCCTGAAGATAGGCACAACTTGATCAACACGTTACATACGTCGGCCTTAAACCATTATTCCTCTAGAACTGTAACCGTCAATAACAGAATTACATATCTTTACTGAAACTTCATATCTGGGTGTGCATGTATGAACATAGCATAGTAAACATGTCAACAACATGTATCTATCCACGGTGGTCTTCATTTCATCATATTGATAAGTACATATAGAAGTACTACTGTGTATTATATGTTGTCATCAATGACAAACATACTATCAATCAACTGTTTAGAATCAAATCTCCAACAGATGAACTCTGGAGTTTCTCCACATGCAAGTGACGGATGCATTGGGAAGCATGCCCAAGTGACAAAAACCATATCTTTGCGGGACCCAAAAAATTGATGTGGAAGATGAGTTGGCGAGGAAAGTTGCAGGTTAGGCACAGATCTCGAGGCAAGAAGGATCAGATAGATGGCATGATGATTGGATCTAAAAGATACAAGGAAGATAGCATCAAGGGACCGCGCCAACGTGACACATGGCAAGGCTGACAACAACGCATAAGGGATGGCATCCAGGTGGTGGCTGCACAAGAGGTCATTTGAGCTAGCATGCATGAGTTGGCGAGGAAAGCTGCAGGTTGGGCATGAATCTCGAGGCGAGTAGGATTAGATGGATGGGGCGATGACTGGATCCGAAAGATGCAAAGAAGATAGAATCAAGGGATCATGTGAGTGCCACACATGGTAGGGCTGACAATAGATAAGATGAGATGGCATCCAAGTGTTGATGAGGTGGCGGTCACATAGTAGATCATTCAAGCTGGCATGCATCTCGAGGCGATAAAGATGGACAGCTGTCGTAAAGCCTCTAAGGTAAAGATGCAAGATAGTTACTATCAAGGGATTGCAAAAGTGTGACACATGGCACTTTGACAAGTGGTAGGCAAGAAAAAGTAGATGATGCAGGTGCCCAAGTGGACACACAGGCCAATCAGAGGCTGCCACATGGCAGAATCTGGTGCTTTTTGGGAGCTATGCAGAGAAAAAGGTATTAGAAATGCTATTGATTACACGGAAGTGTAAAATGAGATTGAAATATTAAAATGAAATATTATTCAATAGTCTAACTATTGAATTAACGTATAATTTCAAATATTTCAAATATTTCAAATTATTCCAAAGTTTAAAAGTAAATATGTACCAGAAGGAAAAGGTTTGATAAATGATTTCAGGGGGCATTTTTTATCCAAAATATCAAGTATCATATATCACCGGAAAGGTCTCGAAATGAGAATTTTGATTTTGCAAGCCATTTGAATCCATATCATATCAGATTTTTGTAGTTGCAGAAAGAAGTAGGTACAGATATTTTTTAGGGATAGACAAGTGTCGGTGACTGAGATGGTTTTCTCCTTTCTCCTATATCTATTTTTTCTTATATTGTAATGGGGATGGTGAAATCAATACTACAAGGCACCTTTCTGATTCTAGGGTCTTATTTTATGAGTTTTTTGTCATTCTGGATGTACTAAAGTAGGATATATTAATGGAATACAATGCAGTTCTTGTTCCATATTATTGGTGTCTCTTTATATTTTGTTGATGCTCTTGTATGTTTAGTTTGTAAGGCATTCTGAACATGCTGGTTACAAGGTAACTATGCAATTACTTGTGAGTTTCCTTCAAGGAAGGAGTCAGTCTTATGAGTGATTTCACAAGGATAAGCATTTGTATGAAGATTTGATACAGTAGTATGGGAATGGTAAGATAGTCTGTAAGGCATTCTATCCAATCTGCATATAGATTGTAAGGCATTCTATTTGTGTTTCCATTAAGTAATTTTTGTTGATGTATGTTTGTATGACTCTATTGCCCACTAGATAAGGCACTGGTCTTTGATGGTTATGCAGTCCTTACCATCAATAATTTTAAATCAAATCATCTTTCATTTCTTGTTTAAAAGCATGAATGTCCAAATTTTGTATTGAATAGTACAGACATTGTTAGTGATTCCTTGAAGAAGTGAATCCGTAGGTTAGCCTTCCTAAGTTCGAGGATTTTAAAAAGAAGAAGCATGAATGTCCTTAATCCACTATAAGGTTTACTATTAAGAAGTGAGTCTGAAGATAGGTAGACCCACCTGGGTCTTTGGAGCCTAAAGTGAAGAAGGATAATATCCTTGTTAATTATCCTTTTCCCTGTATGAATTTGAATTGGGAATCTAAGAGTCAATATTGAATAGCTATATATTGATTCTACAAGGAAAAGTGCTAACAAAATGGAGACTTTGTTGGGGATAAAGATGAAATAGTCTCATTGTGCTATTCAAAAAATCTCTAGTGTTATTTAAAAAAAGGTTAAATCAAATTTTAGTTGATTTTTCCCATCTGAGTCGTGCTAAAAAAATGGCAACTCTGCTGGGCAGAAGTGGATGTTTGTAAAGTCTATTATGACTAATTGTTCATTGTCCATTTCTAGACTGGTTTGTGAAGTTTAATCCCATACATGTTGTGGGTGGCGACTCTGTTTGAACTTGGAGAATCCTAGTTGTTTTTTGCCAGTGTAATTTGTGATAATCAGTTGTTATTTGAAGTTTAAGATCAACAAGTTTAAGACGTTTGTTTCCTTGCTTCGCTGAATCAATATCTGAATCTGATTTTAAGAAAAAGAGTCAGAAAAGGAATCTGAATTATTTTTTCCAGATCTCTGAAAGAGAATAGCCTGTAAAGTGTTTTATATATGCTACGAATAAAAAAGATTATGCAACTTTGCTGGTTGGAATGGGTTTCCAAAATTAAATGTGATTTCCAAATAGCTCTTGTTGTTTGATATTTGTCCTCTGTAAGGAGGTGGTGACTCTATGAAAGAAAGAACTAGATGAAGCTACAAAGGAGGCTCTAGATTTACCGTTTTCCTATCAAGAAGCAAAAAGAACAACAACTGCAGTTATTCTCTAGGCAATCCTCTATTTTTATAAGAAAGAATAGCCCCTTATAAAGTGAAGAAGTCACTAATAAAAAGGGAAAGTTGATCTGAAAGTTTCTATAATTCTTGTTTTTAAAAGTTCAGTTGAAAAAATTAGAAGTATGTTGGGGGTTATGTAAGGTTAATGATTGCATAAAATCATATAGAAATTTATGTGACAGAATATGATGTGCTTATCAAATAAGTGGTTAAAATGGAAATTCTAGCCTTCATGGGTAAAGATATATTTTCTAAATCTGAAGTTTATGAGCAAGATCTTGAAAATGCTAATAGAGAAAAGGATATTTCATTGACAAATCAAAGAATCCAACAGATATGCATATTGATGTTAAGATGTTAAATAGGAGAGAGAAAGGAAGAGTCAACATTGTTGTTTTATGGGAAGTTTAGTGAAGCTTATAATGAGTTTCCAATGGGTGTTGATTTTCAAGAGTCTACGTATGTTGAAATGTTCCTAGAGCTTAGTATGCCTGAATCATTCAGTTGGTCCGCATCTCTTAGAGAAAAAGAAATTAAACATACAATAGAATGGATAGATTCGATTGAGAAATCAAAGTCTGAAAATACCGAGGATCCTGAATATGAATCTATTTATGTAGATGCTTATGAGTCTACTTATGCTGACAGTGTTGTCTATGATGCTGATAATGAAATCTATGAACAAAAGGATGATGAAGATGGTTTTGTAACTAAAAATGACTCCATTGAGTTTGTAGATTTTTCTTTTCTTCAGCATAACAATACAGAGTTCTTTTCCCAGTTTGAAGAAGTTTTGTGTGAGCAGCAAGAGGATGATTATGATGCAGATGTAAGTTGCAGTGGTTATTCCTTTGCACAAATTAATACAAGTCAAGAAGTCTTGATTCTTTTTTCTAATGAGGAAGGAGTTTGCAGCGATGAGCAAAAGAACAAAAAAATTGATTATGAAGTCCAATTCTTACTAAGAAGTGAGCAAATTTCAGAACTCTTAGATGCTGATTTTCAGAGGTATGCTTCTAAATATGACTCTAGAATTTCATTCCCAATGGAGATATGTTTTTATAGAGGATAATAGTGAGGGCATGAAATGTGAAAAACATCTTGAGTTTCCTTCTCCTATTTTTGAAGATGATGATATGCAAGTTAAGAGTACATATGATTGTGATGAATTTGTTACTGTCATATATGATGAGTATGTGGATTTATGTACTAGGGAGGATTTAGATTTTCATGAACCTAGTCTCAATGATTCTTGTTTAAGCCATGATGCTGAAGAGAGAGACAAGTCTGAATGTGTGGTTTTAGATTTACAAGTGATTGATGAACCATTTATTGACAATGTTTTCCCATGTCTAAAAGACGTTGATAGAAGTATGGATCAGCAAGTTATCTCTGGTGTTATGCAATCATTTTTTTTTTTGAGACATTCTATTTTAGTTTGCAAAATGTTGATGCAAAAGAAGCTTGTTCTTTGGTGCAAACTAATGTCTAGTCTATGAATGTTTTCTTCCATAAGAGTGAGATGGAATGTTTCTTCTTCCAGCAAGTTAGTGATAGTGAAGAATGTGATGTTTTGATGTCACACAATGATCGACATTAACAGTGCTCCAATGAATTTTCTTTCCCAAATGGTGGTGATTTTTTTGATTTCCTTTTGTTTGATGAACTGAAGGTGAATGGCAGTGTTTTTGATCAGACACATGGAAACAATAGTTTCAGCTTACCTCTGATTTATGGAGATGAGAATCATATGTTCTCTAGAGGTAAGAATTGATTCCATTTTTGGGGCTTTGGGCCTTTTGTAAATTTTCGTGCTTGTATAGTTTTCTTTCCTTTCCCTTCAGTCATGTGGTGTGTTTCTTTTCAATAAGAGGTTCCTTGTTTTTGAAGAGAGAAGAGATTAAGGAGAAAGGAGAAATAGAAGAGAAAATCTGATTTGATTTTTTGAATGGTGTGCTTCTACCATGAGATTTTTAAATTTCTCTGCATCCCCGCATGGGGAACGCATCCACAGTCAGAGCCACTATTAGTACTAAAAAATACAACAAGGATTTTTGAGTGCTTTATTAGTGCTTTGCATTTTGACCCCCTATAAGTGCTTTTTGAGCCTATTTGCATAGGTGAAATTCTAAATTTTTTTATGCATGTCAGGTGTTCATCACTCTTGTTTAGGTATATGAAGACATCACAGTTCATCAACTTCAAGTTTTGAGTCAGTTAGTGATGTCTGGTTTTAAGCACTTATCCATTCTGCATTTACTGCCTAAGTGTTAATTTGTTGCAACGAGCCCAGTTTGCATTTGAATAACTTGCATCTAATTGAGTTTCATGCATCACCATTTTGGTAATTTTGAGCATGTATATCAAAGAGCCCATATTTCAAATCCTAATTCATTTTAAATCCATTTGATAAGTTTCCAGATTCCCCAAAGTTGGTCCTGCAAAACTGTCCCATTTCTCTATTTTGCCGAGAATGTAGAATTATGAAATAGCCTACTTTGAGGTCTTCCATGTTGTACCCAGTTGAATACCCTACATAATTGAGTTTTCCCCTATGTTGGAAACATGAGAGTGTACCTATTTGAATAATTTCAGACTCGTACCAAACCAATTGTCCACTTTGACTACTTGATTCCAAATCCGAACTCTGCATATTCACTGAATTTAAAATCAGAAAAGTTGTAAGGTGCTAACTTTGCAGATTTGTACCGGTTGATCAGTTCACTTTCAATGCAAGTTAGTTGAAGATTCATATTCCACATGTGAAGGTGAATCAAGTTCCAGAGGTTCAGGTTCTGATGGTTCTTCTTGATGACTTTATGAATTCAGTATCAAAGACAGTTTGTGCAGATTGCCAGTGCCTAACAGAATAAATTTTGCAAGGTTGTTTTTTTCAGAGTATTATAGTTTCATATCAGATGACTATTTAGAGATGACAGTTATGGATTCATACTCTCTGCATGAAAATATACTACTTGGATTGGTGTGTAAGCCTCAAAGCATGTTTTGATATTTTTGCAAATGTCAGTCCAAATGAAGTTTATATTGTTTCAGCACTTCCATCTGCACTGTATTATGGAATTGCTAAGTTTGGTCAGTTTCTCTTTGCACATGAAGTTAGATTAGGAAAAACCCTTTTGCGTGCATTTTCATCATGGGTGAATGAATCACTTTGTTAGATTGCATGATTCTAAGGGGCTTTTTGATCAGTTTTTAATACCCATTCTAGAGACTAGATGTTGTTAGTAAGATGAATTTATAGAAAGGTAATGAGTTGTTTTTAAAAGGCACCAGTTCAATGATTCATCGTCTATTTGCAATGGATCATTTTTAGATGATTAAGGTTACATGAAATGACTATAGACAAAGGGTTTCCATCTATGACCAAATTTGTTGATGATTTAGTGCAATTATCAATTGGGGATCTAGTTTGATTTGATGTGTTTCTCTTTTTGGGATATTCGCTATCAATAAATATCAATATCTTTGTGCAAAGATAGCGAACCAAAATGCAAGATAATTTCGATCTATGCTCATCTCATTTTTAGATATCCCACTTTTTGAAGCTAAAGAAAATTGCTTTCCTTGCATAGCAATTAAAACACATAAGATGACAGCCTATGTAGTAAAGAGAAAAACAAGTTTTTCTAAGGCAATATTAAAGGAAAACTTTCATCATGTTTTAAAACCAAGTGTCATATGGATATAAAACACAGAGTATTTGGAGGTTTCTGAATATTTTAAAACACTTGAACAGCAATGCATATGCATTAAGCCTATGCTAGTTTCAGTGGAGGGTTTTTGAGTTTTAAAATCATTAAAAGTTGCATTACATGGTTTCTACGCTAAGCATGATTGAAGGAAGGGGTTTTCTATTTTATCCTAATGCAAACAAAAAGAAGTAGCCCACACATAGCATAGAGATTGAGGTGGAGTTTTAAAAATGTTGCGCAGCCTATGCGATTAGTAGTTTTTACAATACATGGAAGACTACGCTGACAGGGGACAGCCAAAGACTCTGCACAATAAAGGAATACGAATGAAATCTTCATTTCATATGGTCTATGCAGACAATACAATAAGGAAAGAGAGTTCCAACGCATAAGTTTAAAACATTTCAAATGCTATTTTCTGGGGTGAAAACTAATGAAGACACCTGGGCTGGATTTGTGGGAGGTATTTAACACATTTTAAAAACTTTCAAGCAATGTGAAATTTAGACATCAAAGATACCGACACATCATATAGAAGATTTAAAAAAAACCAAACCAAGCAAAATGCAAGAGTACATCTAGTCATGGTTTTGGTCGTATCTCAAAGAATACGAACTGGGTCAGGCTGATTTTTGATATGATTGAGACGACCATGCCTGCAATCTATAGTAAACATTTCAGACAAATCCAAGTTGAAACGCTAAAGTTATGTCTCTCTGAATATTGGCAAAATTAACAAAGTTTCAAAAATTTACAAAAGACATTTATCCCACATTGCTCATGGGTGGGGAGTTTCTAGTATTTATATACTAATGCACTTAGTTAGTGATATGAATAAGCAGCCAAGAGTCCACTTGGCAGGCCCCTTGGCTGGAGGTTTCAAAATACTGGTGGGCTCCATTATTTTAATACAAAAATGCAAAGTGCTTTAAAAACATAGAGGGATTTAGTCCCACATTCGCCGTGAAATGGAAAACATGAATGTTTATAACCAAAAAGACATAGTAGGTAATGTAAAGATGAAGCCCAGAGGCTCTCCATGCTCATGTGATGTAGGCATTGGGAAGCATGCACAGGTGATGAAAACTATATTTTTGCGAGATCCGCAGAGCTATTGTGGCAAATGAATTGGCAAGGAAAGCTGTAGGTTGGGCACAGATCTCAAGGCGATCATGATCAGATGGATGACATGATAACTGGATCTGAAACATGACCCCTGACCTAGCAAGGTGATAGAATGAGATTGAAATATCTTTCAAGAATCAAATTAAATTATATGCATTTTTTAATCCAATAGTTAAAGTATCCAATAATACAAATAAATTAATCTCCTAATGTAGAGAGCATATTTTAGCATCAATTCCCCAAGTATGAAATTGTGTTGACATTAATTTTTACTTACTTGTATCCAACATAATCATTACTCTTGATCTACCATTGAGGCCTTTATTTGTGTTGTACTGGAATCCCAAAGGTGAAATACATGCATTAGAAGCACTTCATTAACTAACTTTGCTTGTTGAAGTAGAATTAGATCTTAATATTTTGCCTGATAAAAAACAACTCCCTAAAATAGTAAAGCTTTCTCTCAGCTCCCTTAAATGGTAAAGTTTGTTCCAAGCTCCCACTCCTCTTATATTACATGATAGATTGAAATTTTTTTGGGAAATGAGTTGATCAACCAGGGTGTTGCATTGGCAACATTCATATATGTTTCCACATCTCTTGGCAAAACTTTGGGCCAATACAGTAGATTAATTCCAGTTAGTTGTTAAATGTGAATATGTGTTGCTTTTGGTTTTAATTCCTTTCTATATGTATATGAGGTTGTATTTTTTACCTAATGCAATAAAAAGAAATTTCTTGTTTCCATCTCTTCTTTTTCCACCATCTTGAGACCCAAAAAGAGATCCCCAGCTTGTTCTAGATAAAGAATGCTGGAGCGATTTAGATTATTGTATTCAAACCAAAGTATAAATAAGAAGGGATGCAAATATTGCACTTCCAATTATTATTACATTTGAGGATTAATAGTGAAAAATATTGTAGTGTTTATAAAGTTATGTGTTGACATTTGTCTGAATTTTGAAGAATTTTTCCTAAAACATACTCTAATTAATAAATTTGCTTTCATTGATGGCACAGAACTAGTACTGCTATGCCAAAATTGTTGCAGAAAAAGTTGCATGAAAGATAGTGCAAGAGAGGAATTTATATATTGTGGTGGTTAACCCATGTTTGGTTTTGGGTCCTTTTTTGCAGTCTTACATTGATGCCAACACTGCCCATATTATGAAATGCTTGACTAGTAAAATTATCACCTTTCACTGCATTCATTTTGGAAGAATGGGATAATTGTAATATGCCTTGCAATTGGATCAGTTAAACCCCTTTAACTTAATTTCAAATAATTTCAAATCCACTAGTTACCCCAAATGTGTAGGATCTTTCAAAATATATACAAACTTGACTCAGGCATATGTGGATCGTGCGTGACCCAGTGTATTGATAGTGAAACTTATACAATGTTTTGCATTGTATCATTGCAATTACACCAGGTACGGATCTCATTCTCTTCTTAATGAGAATATGTGAAAAAGTGATCCCTATTGACTCATGACAGTATAGTCTTTGTATCTCCATGACCCTTGTCATTGTATCTAATCTTCAATGATCACTATTTCACTTTGACTATGTTTTCACTATTTCACTTTGTATCATTGTGTATCATTATCTTTATATGCACTGTTATATGTGTGATGTACTTCACTTATTATTCACCATTGATTTTGCATCAAATACTATTGTACTTAAGAACTCCATTTTATGCATTCACTTCCCTTCTTTGGCTGTCATAACCCCAGCTTGTCTGTCCTCTTAAGATGGAAATCACCATTTTTTCATTCATAAAGCACAGATCTAACCATTGATGAGCCACTCTTTGAAGGCCTTTGACCTTCAACTATTGCATTAGAATTTATATTAAATTTATTTCTTCACATCTTGCAAAATCACTATTTTTTTACCCTTATAGCAGCACTTGTTTATTGTATCTTTATTAGCACTATTCTAACAATGTTTGTCACCTATTTTTGATTTATTCATAAATCAATATTACAAGGCGCTAACCTTGATTATTTATAATAGTGACTCTTCATTGCAATATTATTTCTCCTTGGTGTAACCACCTGGATCTGGTCTATACTGACCATAGACCCTGTTTGCCCTAGGTGTGATCGTACCCCCTGTTATGTCAAGACAATGTTACTTTGGCATAATTTATTATTAAATCAGATTTAATGTCCTAGGTGATTTTTATCACTAATTTATATTAACTACTTCAGGCATACAATTCAAATCAATTTCAACCAATCATATATTATCAAATTCAAACAATGGCTAAAGTATTTAATTATAAAGGAATTAATCTATCTCATCACTTGCATTTTAAACCCATTCCCCTAGCTTATTAATTTAGTTAAAATGGCTATAGTCCTAATTAATTATCAAAAGCAATAAAAAGCTTAAATAATTAATATTCCTATTTTTGAATGAATTAAATAAGTTTAATTTATTTCATTTATATTCCCCTAAACCCTAACCTA
>MU223797.1:1079795-1090538 GCA_018584345.1 Thuja plicata
TGATTTGGGAAATGAATTTAGAGGAAAATAGATGATTAATTAATGATTAAAAAACCATTAATTAATAGATGAAAATTAGTGTTTTTAATGTAAAGTCGCAAGCCTGTCCATTTTAGGGTGTCTACAACTACATACTTCTAAAAAGTTGAATAATGGTTAGAAAAGATGAATTTGTTATCAGCTACAGTTTTTTTTGTTACTATAGCCACACTCTCCTTCTTTGTGAGTTTTAAAGGATCCTTTCTTTTCCATGAGTTTTAATATGATATTCAATGAAAAACCTATTGACATCTGATTCTTTGGGTTCTTGTTAAGGCCTTCTAAATAAAATTTTCCTATTCAAATGTACATCCATTATACAATGATGTTGGGATGTTATCAAGATATGGCAAGATGCATTCCAAGTTATTCTTTCATAACCAATGGAATTTTATGTGATGGATAAGGAAGCAAGACAATTTTCTTGTTGCAACTACTATATGATAGGTTCCAGGTTCCTCATCTTTTTCCATAAGTGTATACAAGTTAATGGATGATTCAAGATTATTATGTATCTTTTAATTGGAAAGATCATATTTATCTTGAATGATTCATGTATAATGTAAAATAATATTCTTAAAATTTGTACTTTTTTGTCTGCTATGTATGTTTCTATTTGAATGTGTGCTGGCATTATAATATTTTTAACTGCATCTTTGCTTTGGGGAGGGAGAATATAGCAGAATTTTAAATTTAAACGAGATTTTTTTTTACATAACACAATTCAAAATATAATCAGTCTTGTTTATTAATTTAACCCTTTTGCAAAGAAAACATAAATTATTTAGATTACAACATGATTTTTTTAGATTGAATTGTGGAATGAATAGTTTTTCAAAATGATAGGCTACAAGCTATCGAAATACATTTTAATATCCAAACAGTCTGTGTTGATAAAGCTGATTACATTAGATCATATTTTCAATGAAAGGTCTGAGACTATTTTCTATGGCGTAGTTTTTCTTAACTTAGGATTACATTATCAAGTGGATTTCCTATAATCCAGTGTATCTATGTCTGATGGCTATTTCTTATTTGACTCGACTTCCATGGGAACTGGGGGACTGTATAAATGCCTGGGGGAGATGATTTTTTTTCTCTCAATAGACTATATATAAGGATAAATGAATCATTTTTTTTTTATGCTTTCTTATGAATGATCATGTTTTTCTTTTTTCTCCAAGGCATCAATATTTTGAAGGCACGTGGACAAGGGTCTAAAGATAGTTATCTATTGAATGTTTATGCCTTGAATACTGGTTGGGCAGCTCAAGGAATGCCTACAAGAGTGGGCCCAGCAAGAATTGCATGTTTGGATATCAATCTTCAGAAAACAAAAATGTAGATGGGAGTGCAGGTTCTTGTCACTGATCCAAAGCAGTTTGATAGGTCCGTGAAAGGTAGATAGACTATGTAGCTTATTTATTGATAAGGTCTAGTGTTTTTTGAGTTTTGCATAAATTATATTCGATTTGTTGGTTTTTAATATTTCCACTGTGGTGGGATTTTCTCACCACCCAGAGTTTCTTGTAAAATTTATTTGCAAAGATGTGTTAAGCATTGCCTAGGACAAATCTTCTGTGTGGAAGTGATAGAAATAATGGACAGGCAGGAGTTTCCATGATTTTTAAATTTGGCATGTTGTTACTATTCTGTTATGTTGTTAGAAGTTGTGGATTTTTGACTGAAGATGAGCATGGTACATGTAGTTTCCAATATAGCAACGTGGAGTTGGATAGATGGTTGAGTATTGGTATTTTTTTCTTTTTGTTGCATATTAGTTATCACTGTCATTTTTGTTTCATTTGTTTTGTTTGTGCAGAGAAGCAGATATAACTAAGGAGCATATTTAGAAGCTTTTAAAAGCTGGTGCAAATGTTATTTTAACAAAAAAATAAATAGATGACATGGATCTAAAGGTGTACTTGCATGCTTTCTCATATAATGAAACTGGTAATGTTACTATTATTTGGATCAGCTGGCTAATGTCTGTTGATTTTTGCTTGGTGCAGTACTTTGTTGAAGCTGGCATAATTATTGTGCATCATGTACATAAGGAAGACTTGCATATGTTGCCAAGGAAATGGGTGCTACACAGGTAGTGAACTTATTTTGTCATCTTTTTAATCAGTGGTGAAAAAAATTTCTAGAGTAAAAGTTCACAAATTAATATGTCTATTAAGGACAGTTTCATATTATACTAAATGGGAAACAACAAATTAGTAATTACAGAAGTATGCCGTAAAAATACCCGTTATCAAATACCTTTAAAAGCTTCCACACATCACTTTTTTTCCTCACAAAATCAAATCAATGCTGGGGAGTGAGGAGAAGCTCCAGCAGTAGGTTTTGGTGCATCTGCAATATCATTGTAGTTAGGCTCCCTTGGCTAACTATCAAATCACTCTAAAAGCTTCAACACATCACATTTTTGCCTTAAAAATTCTAATCAATGCTGGGGAGTGAGAAGAATCTCCAGCACTATCTTTTGCTTCATCTGCAACATCATTGTGGTTAGGTCCCCTTGACTAACATCAAATCCTAGTTTAGTAATACTCACCTCCTCCTCGGCTTCCATTTTATCAATCTCATGTATGGATCCAAGCATCTGATTATTTGTACCACAACCTTTTTCTCGAGTAATCTCCAATTCAAGCTAGTATAACACTACCATACCCTTAATCTAGGAATCGATGGTCAGCAAGGGATGAATCTGACAATTTGAGAAATATGACTCATTAGCCTTGACTTTAACACTAGTAGAGCTTAATGATAAGTCAAAATTTAGTTTACTCATTGGCTTTGATCTAAAAATCATATAGAAGAAACTGGATAATTGGGGTCATGGTTTTTACTTCATCACAGTCAAGGAGTATTCTAAATGCCTTAGAATTGTGAATTCCTGAAGTTCTGTGGTGTAGAGTAGTAGGTACTAGGGACTATATTCTTATTGAGGAATGCCTTAAATGATCTAGAACATTTTGGGGAATCTTTGGAATTTGAATTTTTTTGTTGTTTGATCTGGCTTTTTTGACATTTGATCCTCCATTTTTTGTGTATGGGGGTCATAGGAGGCATAAATGCATTGTAAACTAGTTAGAAAAGTTCTCTCGCATTGTATCCTTAACTATTTTAGTGGTAGTGACAGAGAAAGGGTTTCTAAGTTGCAGAGGCACATTATAGATGTGAGGAGTGATTTGTAGACATTTTTATGACACTTGAAAGCATTAGGAGCATTGTAACACCTTTGTAATTTGACTGTGATAGTGGAACGAGGAGCACTTGTTCACTCTTTCTAGAGTTTTGACCCATTGAAGGGTTTCTCCTGGGTGAATTTCTTGTTGAAGTCATTGTGTATGGGTTCTCCTATATGTTATCTCACTTTTATATTTTATTTCATGCTTTACAAACAAGATGGGCATATTTTAATTGTAAATAGCATCCATTTGAATTTGGTTTTCAATGTTTCAAAAGTGTTTTTCAGAATTGACAAGGACATCTATAGTTGGTGAAAGCTAATGACATCATGTATAGGAACTATTCTTAGAAAGTTTCCTGCATTTAATAATAAGTATTTTGGGTATACTTTTAGCCCATAATTATTGAAAATTTTTCTCAATTAGTTCTAGGTATTCTCAGTCGGAAGAGAATATATGAAATGTGATTTCATTAACAAGATCAATAAACACCCTCTTTTGTTGAAATGGTATGATTATTCTTCAAAGGGTACTAGCTCAATGGAAGAGCACCTACTTTATAAGTAGGAGGATGGTGATTTGATTCCATCGTGCCTTAATATGACTAAATATATGACTAAATTAATGACTAAATAAATGACTAAATATATGACTAAATAAATGACTAATTCAATGACCAAATCAATGACCAAATAAACGACCAAATAAATGACTAAATCAATGACCAAATAAATGACTAAAATAGTTTAGTCATAAATTTGGTCGTGAGATAAATGACCAAAAATAAACTACAACTAATCACGTGACCAAATTTGGTCATTTATCTACAATATTTGGTAGTTTATTTGGTCATATATTGTTGTTTTTGTACTAGTGACTACAGTATCATGATTATGTGACCCAAAGAGGTTCATTAAGATAGATTTGAAAGATATGACTCCCTGGGAAAATGTGAGCGATCATGAGGGTCTAGATGATGAAGACATTGTGAGGAATAAGATGGATAGAATTACGGTTTAGGAGAGGAGAAGAAAATGGAAAGATCTTATGAGAGTAGAAGCTGAATGGAAAGAATCATACAATACATTCTCTGGATTCTTTCCTGATACTCCCTATCTCCAAAGAATTAAAAAATGCTAGAATCTTATGAAAATTTGATGACACAAGTGCCAAAATTTAGTGATGAAGATGTACAATCCCAAGGATCCCCATGCACATTGGCCTTGCATAACAAAGAAGAGTCAGGTCAATGGGAAGAAGATGAAGAGGCTGGGGAAGAGGCAACTTCTTCTTAAGAACCACCTAATAAAAAGAAGAAAATAGAGGACAGGGCTATTGAAGTGAGAAAAACCATGGCTATGGTTGCCATCACAGAACATGGCAAATATTTCAGAATAATAAGAATCCAATTGCAAACTGTGCCACAAGATGAATGGCAGGGAGAAAGTAAAATGATTTTGAGTATAGAGATGGATGAAAGAATGATGATGGCAAGTGAATTTATGAAGGATGATGAATTTGTCAAATCAGATGAGTTCAAAAGTTTTCTAATAAAAATGAAACACAGGGAGTTAAGGGAAAATTTAATAACAGGGGAAGGAGGAGAAGAGAAAAATGAGGAGATTGTAAAGATACTCCAAGAGTATGACCTTGAGAGTGAATTGATCAATCTTGAACATGCTAGGTTCTTGGTACAAAATAGTGGGATATTATTGATGCCTAATTGGGACTTGTAGTCTACTTTCATTATTGACTAGATCAGAAGGTAGGAGAACACCATGTTTAAGTCTGAATTTGAAATAAAGGACGTGCTAAGAGGATCAGGTTTTGATCCCAAGACTAAGACTTTGGCCATTTGGTCCCTTGCCCTTGCCACACAAAAACCTCTAGTTTTGAACATAAGAGAAGAAAAGAAGGAAAATAGGATGATATGGAATTTGTAAAATACCAGTGACACAAAAATTTATCATTTAATGACCCAAGTTTCATTTATAAAATTGGCTAAAATAGAGGATTTTTCCAAGAGATATGAGAAAAATTTTAGTCAGATGATTGGATTGGCTAAAAAACATGAGGAAGTTATGATACAGAATAATTCCTTGGAAGAGAAAGTAGATGAACTGAAGAAAGAACTAGCAGAAAAATAGACAAGTGAAATCCCCTAGGTGGCTATGGAAGACATGGTAGATGCATCTATAGAGACCCAGGGTGACCTAGCAGAAGATGAAGGCCAGACAAAGAATCCCTTGAAAGAACAAAGTGACATTGTTTTTCCTATAGTCTTTTCCATACTACAACACCAGGTGGGTGTTTTAAAACAAAAGACTTCACTGGTGCATGTAATGCATGAGTCACTACATGATGCTTGGAAGACTACTGTTGAGGCCATGGTATTTCTTGACCTTACTTTCAGAACTTGGACATGAAGGACTAGAGTGATGGAAAAAATGAATATTGCAATGTTATATAGTGATGACTTCCCTGCTAAGATCTCAGAGACCATTAAAATGATAAAGGAAATGAATACTTCCTATACTTTATTCAATGGGAAGGATGAGAAGATTAGTAATAAATTACAGTTGTTTGGTAACCAGTGCCCTACGCTTATCACTAAAATTTATGATGATGCTAATGTTTTAAATCCACTGCCAGAATGGGAAATAGAATTTGATGAAATTTGGAAGGTTGGAGATGTGAATAAACACTTAGAAAAAGATATAGATGTGAGTTACTATAATGATTTGATTGATAGAATGTTTAAATTCAAGGTGGACATGACTAATTTTGTTGTTCTAACTTGGCCAAGGCTTCTGTCCACCTGGCGTATTTCAGTGAAACTTGGATTTTGTAATGAATTTAATGATTTTATCAAACATATGTGAGGATTGATATATAAGGTATATATGTCTTCTGTTTAGATCTGTAGGTGTTTCTAAGTTTATTTTTATGGAGAATGGTTATGAATGTTTAGAGTGACTCCATTCCCTAGGATAAAGCATTGATCTGTTGTTCATTTGGAGTGAGTGACTATCATTACTGAATTGATCTTTGTTATTTTGTTCTAGTTTGTCACATAAATGTTACAGAAGTTGAGATCTGTAATTCCACTATGTGCTTACTGGAATGATGTTGTGATTTGATTGTTCCAAGTAAGAAAGGGTAAACCCACCTGAGTTTGTGGAACTCAAAGTGTAGAGGGTATAAAAACTCTATTTTTGTTCTTCTATTTCTTTCTTGATCAGTGTATGGGAAAATAGAGCGAGCTTATTACAAGTATTTTATGTGTAAGAAAGAAAAGGAACTAACATGATCTACTATCACTTGTCTTTTGATTGATTTTCAATCTACATATTCTATATCAAATTCACTGAGTATCAAGACCCACTTTTCTAATCTTCCTATCAATGTCGCCTTACTTAGAAGATACTTCATCGAATCAATCTTTACAATTAGCCTCACTATGTCAGTAAGCATGTAATGTCTCAATATTTGTGATGCAAATACAAGTTATAAATAGGATTTCTCTATCACTCTATAATTGACCTCATAGGAGACCAATGTTTTTCTGATACAGTAAATGACTCGTTCCTTCTTCAGTTCATCCTCCTGGGATAGTAAAACTCTTAGTGATGTTTCCGTAGCTGAAATGTAGAGAATACATGGTTTATTATGAATAGGATCCAGTAGGATAGGTGAATTTTCTAGATACTCTTTTAGTTCCTTGAAATTGTTCTTACAATGTTCATCCCATTGGAAGGTCACTCCTTTTGCAACAATTTTGTGAAGGATTGCACTTTTTGTGCGAGTTGACACATGAATCTCCTTATGGATTGAAGAATTCATTGAAGTGTTCTCATTTGCCTTATATTCCTAGGAGGTTACATCTCCATGATTTTTTTCACCTTAGTTACATCCACTTCAATTCCTTTTTCTGAAACTATGAAACTTAGGACCTTTCCTAATTTTACACTGAAAGCAAATTTCTTTGGGTTGAGTCTTAATTGAAACTATTCCATCCTATCTAAAATGTTCCTAAGGTCTTCAATATGAGATGCTCTGCTCCTTGATTTAAGAAAAGTATAATGTACATAGTCCATATTTTTATGCATCATATCATGAAAGATCGTTGTCCAAGCCCTTTAATATGTTTCTCCAGCGTTCTTTAATCCAAATGGCATTACATTCCAGCAAAAGGTACCCCATAGACAGGTGAATATTATCATTTCTTTTTCTTCAGGTATGATTTTGATTTGATTGTACATGGAAAAACCATCCCTAAGTGAATATATCTCATATCTTGCCATAAGATCTATAATCATGTCAAAATTAGGCAATGGGAAATCATCATTTGGACAAGCCTTGTCCAAATCCCTAATGAGGTCTGTAAAAATTAATATAGAATTATCCACCTTTGAAATAGGGACTAATTTAGAAATCCATCCAACATAGGAAATCGAAAGTGATTTACCTTTCTGCCAGGCGTGGGGTTCGGGGATTTCCTAAAGATTTAAAAAAAATTATGTCTTATTTTCGGCCAATTTCTTGACCGACATGTTCTAACCCTAAAGCAGCATAAATTTTGTATAAATTGGCTTAGGGTTAGGGTTTCATTTTATGTTGTATGTTTTACAGTGGTATTGAGCTGTGAGGGATCTGTGCATTGCGATCTGAATGTAATTACTGGATAAGAATAATATTGGACTTTCCTATTTGGTGGACATATCCCAGGGATTGGGTGAACCACGTTAAATCTTTGTGTCTTGTGTTCTCTTCTAGTTTGGTTTATTATTCTCTGATATATGTTATATTTTTGCATGTAATTGTTATTTCTGCCTTGTTAATCCTAATAAGTGGTATCAGAGCTATGGTTGTTTTTAGTTATCCTCTATAGGAAGGTCTAATAGTTGAGTGGGAGTCTCACAGTCAAGTGGCAGTTATGGCAGACAAGGGTAGGCTAAACGTTGAAAATTTTAATGGGCATAACTTTCAGTTATGGAGAATGCAGATGGAGGACTCTCTCTATAAGAAGGATTTATGGTGACCTTTGGAAGGAGTGTCCAAGAAAGATCCATCTATGTCTCAGGAGGATTGGAACATTCTGGATAGAAAGGCACTGGGCAGCATTCTCTTATGCCTAGCTCAATCGGTGTTGTTTAATATTATGAAATCAATGACAACTAAAGAGCTGATGGAATCCCTAGAAAAGTTGTATGAAAAGCCTTCAGCTTCAAATAAGGTATTTCTTATGAAGCACTTATTTAATATGAAGATGGTAGAAGGTGGGTGAGTGGCTGATCATTTAAATGAGTTTAATACAATTACTAGTCAATTATCCTCTATGAATATTAATTTTGATGAAGAAATTAGGGATTTATTGATTCTATGTTCTTTTCCAGAAAGCTGGAATAGCTTGATAATGGTTGTTAGTAACTATGTTTATAATATGAACACCCTAAATTTTGACAATGTTATTGGTGTTATTTGGAGCAAGGAAATTCGTAGGAAAAGCTTAGGTGTATCTACATTAGGTAGCGTGTTGAATGCAGAAAGCAGAGTCATAACAAGAGATAGAGGAAACAACTCTGGAAATCATGGGAAATCATGAGGGAAGTCAAAGGGAAAGAGGTCTCAATCAAGAGGACCTAGTGACTATTGGTACTGTGGAAAACCAGGTCATAAGAAGAAAGATTGCTGGTCTCAGAAAAATAAAGAAGGAGACAAACAAGAAGGAAATAAGGAGGCAAGTGTGGTAAGTAATAAAACTGACAATGATGTTTTGGTCCTTTCCCTTGAAAATGGTGATGATTCATGGATTCTAGATTCAGGGGCTTCTTTTCATGCTACACCCCATAGGATTTATTTTATTGGTTATGTCCAAGGTGATTTTGGCCTAGTTTATTTGGGAGATAATGAACCTTGTCAAATTGTTGGGAAGGGAAGAATTAAGATTAAGTTGTAGAATGGGAATCATTGGCTACTATAAGAGGTAAGACATGTTCCAAGGCTGAGCAGAAATTTAATTTCAGCAGAGAAACTAGGTGATGAGGGTTGCATAGTTACTTTTAATGATAAAAATTGGAAGGTATCAAAAGGTTCCTTAGTAGTAGAAAAAGGTGTGAAAGTAGGCACCTTATATCTTTGTTCAAGAAATACTCTTCCTTCTACTTTTATTGTTATAGAGAAAAATCAATGTTCAGGAATAGTTGTTGCAGTTGAGCGGGTTGAACATGAAATAGTTGCTCTGGATACAAAAATATCACTATGGCACAACAGACTTGGGCACATGAGTGAGAAAGGTATGAAATTACTTCACTCAAAGAAATTTTTACCAGGTCTGAAATATGTAAATTTAGATTTCTGTGAAAGTTGTGTGTATGGGAAACAAAAGAGAGTTAGTTTCTTGAATGGTGGGAAGGAAAAGAAAGATGATAAATTAGAGCTTGTGCATACATATGTATGGGGGCCAGCTCATGTATCTTCCCTTGGTGGATCTCAATACTATGTTACTTTCATTGATGATGCAACCAGGAAAGTATGGATTTATTTCATTAGGCAAAAATCTGATGTGTTTGAAACTTTTAAGAAATAGAAAAGCTTGTTTGAAAATGAGACTGGTAAAAGAATAAAATGTCTTAGATCTGATAATGGTGGTGAGTATTGCAGAAAATAATTTTAATATTATTGTTCCTCTAATGGCATCCGTAGGTAGAAAATGGTCCCAAGAACTCCACAAGAAAATAGTGGCTGAACGCATGAACAAGGCAATAATGGAGCATGCAAGGACTATGGGATTTCATGCTAGGATCCCCGTAAACATGTGGGAAGAGGCTGTAAATAATTATTTTTATTTAATCAAAATAGGTCCCTCTACTCCTTTGGGTTGTGGTATTCTAGAGGAAACATGGACTGGTAAGAAGGTAAGTTATTCTTTTCTCAGAACCTTCAGTTGTGAAGCATTTGCACATATAGATTTTGACAATAGAACCAAGCTGGAAGCAAAATCAAAGAAATGTGTATTTTTTGGATATGGAATTGATTAATTTGGGTATATACTTTTCAATTTTGAAAATTGTAAAATTGTAAGAAGCAGGGATGTCATATTCAATGAGAAAGTGTTGTACAAAGATCTGTTGCGACAGCATGAGAAGAAAGACACTGATTATGTAGATTTGGTGTAATGTCCCCGCCAGGGAACCCATAAGGAATCAGGTCTATGACCTAAAATTTACAATTAACAAAATAATTTTTTTCCTAACATTCTAACTTAACATCATTACCATTTACAAGAACATTCCTTAAGGTTCCCTTAATGAATTCAATTACCACTATTAAATATTTCATTTTATTATTTAATCGAGCAAAATCTATTTCCATTACAACTTCAATTTACATTGATTCCATTTCACATCAAAACCAACTACATTAATGAACTAGTGGAATTAATTTTCCTTGCCGACTAACACATAATTTACCCCTAGAAGTGAAACAAGCATACATTACTAATCAC
>MU223797.1:1108506-1143405 GCA_018584345.1 Thuja plicata
TATATATATATACTATACTGGATATACACATTCTGTACTAATCCCCCTTTGAAATGAATGACAAAGGTGTGCAAAAAACTATAAGTCTTCATACTTACTCCATATATACATCCGGGCACACAATTTGAATAGACTGAATCTCTTTCTGCCAGAATGCTTTCATGGCATCAACTATTTGGAGGTGCGCGCATAAAGCATATGTTAACTTCTCCATTTTCACTAGATCCAAGCAAGGACCTTGATCATAAGTCTGCATTGTGTCATCTATCTGTATGATGTTCTCATTTAGGACTGCTAGTGAAGGCGCAAGTGCATTTCTCAACTGAGTCTGTCTAACTCTTATTTTGCTAATTTCTAGCTTTTGCTTCTCAATTTTGTCCAGTTGTCCTTGGTAGACATTATTGCATATGTTCAGGTCCTGTGTGGAATTCTCAACATATTTTCTTATGTTGTCCACCATTTCCTCTACTTCAGCTATCTTTTTTGGTCTGCTCAGAGGTGAACTTCACTCTATCCATGCAATTTGCTATGACTTTCTTCCCTTTTTTGGCTAGCCCTTTCAATATAGACTGTCCAATCTTCAGAGATTTCAGATCCAAGGTAAAGTTCTTCACCACTTCATTCAATCTTTCCTTCTTACACTCATCTTCTACAATCTTAGTAGCTGTCTCTACTAAGCTGGTGAAGTGTGTCTTGAAGTTTGTTAGCACACTATCCATATGTTCAATAGTTTGAACTTTTGCAACTTTCTTATCAGCAGGAACTAACTCATTCAGAATTTTTATTGATTCAATAAAGCGTGGGTTCCTCATCACATGTTTCTCCTTTTCCTTTTCCATGGAAAGGACACTGATCTTAATGAGGTCTTCTTCTTCCCATGTGTCAAAACTTTCTGAATCAGGAGTTAACCTTGACAACAATGAGGTGGATGGTGATAGAATATTATTCTAACTTGTGTCTACACATTCACTTTTGATATGTACTTCTTTAACTAGTGACTCATCAACTTGAGTATCTTTCTCCTTATCCAAATCTATTGGCTCAATCAAAGGAACTCCATCCTATTGCAAAGATGTATCATCAATGTTCATGTCCTTGGTGTTAACAAAGGCTTCATCAACTTTATCCATATAATTATCTGAAGCTGTCATAGAAATCTTTACATCATCAATCACTATAGTGTCCTCTGTGTCTTTAGTTTTCTCAGTAGTTATTGTCACTGTGGGCGCAGAGACCTATGGATTTGTCATGGGTGCAATCTGAATTACTGGAGTTGTATCCTGTTTAGGAGGATCTCGAGTAACTATTGTTGTAGGCATCGTTGGTGGATACATGTGTCTGTCCATAAAGACTTGTGTAAATGCCTTTTCAGTCTCCTTTCCAACCTATTCATATTCCTTGTTCATTATCTATAAAGTCCTTGTCTTGCTATGGAGATGAGGCTTTACAAGATCTAGCAAAATAGCCTTCTCATCATGTGAACAAATAGGGAGAAGAGTATCTAGAGTTTCTTCTCTAATCTTCATGTCTTCCTCTATAGCATGTCTTTTCATAATTTCCAATACATTCCATAAGTCATCTAGTATCACTTTCTTATCTTCAAGAACTGATTTCTTAAACTTAATCATATGAGATATGACCATGTAATGTATCTCTTTCTTATCAACTTCTTTATATTTGTCATAGACCTTTGAAAGTGTATCCAATCTACCTTTATTTATAATCCTATTCTTCAATATGTTCAAGCTTGGTCTGAAACCTACCTCAGGAGCTGCTTGTGTATTTTTTGTAGTGCTCCTTGTGGTTCTTGAAGATGGATGACCTATGGTAGCTTTCTTCCTTCCTCTAGGTTTCTGGCTAGGAATAGAAGGTGGAGATGTATCCAAGTCAATGGTTGCAGTGGGCGCAGATGTGTTCTCCTAATTTTTCTTCTATTTCTTCTTCTGAGATTCATCAGTCTTCTCAATCTTAACTTTAGCAAATTTGGCTTCTTTTTCCATATTCAAATCTTCTCGAGTGACTCCATGAGCTTTCAGTATGTTAGATGTTGTTTTGGATGCTTTCCTTTTATTAACAGCAAGTTTTAGTTCAATATCCACTTCATCAATCTTTTCTCTGTATGTTCACCATCTAGGTTCATTGGGGTCTATAGGTGCTGACAATAAGACCTACGCATATCCCTCTAGCACATGGTCTTCAACTTCATATCCTAGTGGAAGAATCCACTTAGTTCTAGGCTCAAAAACCTCCATGCATATGCAATCTGTTTCTACCATAAAACAAATTGTATCCCTGTACTTGTCAACTATCTTCTCAGATAGTCTGACCATGCTCTGCATTTTGACCTTGAATATGTTATTACCATATCCATTTTATCTCTTTCACTGCTTTCTACTATGGATTTAAGACATATTTGATTCATTGTAGGTTTTCCTTTGTCTAGATAGAGGTCTGAAACCATTCCTACTATATGATGACACAAATAGATGATTAGAGATCCAAACCTGAATGTTTTTCTTCTATCATGTTTGATGATTCTAATATTCTCAATCAACTGATCGCACAAGATCTCACATAGATTGTATTAGGTGTTTTCCTTTACTATTATGATTATTACAAGGACTGTTGCTACAGATACACTATTCAACCTGGTTTCTTGCTGGAACTTGTAACCAAGTATCATTGTCATGAGTTTAATTTCATCCTCCTTGATAGGGTCTACTGTCATACCACGCCTGTCACTTCTTGACAAACAAACTTTCTCAATCTTCTTCTTAACATCTTTACCAGTGGGAAATACTGGTCCAATCATTAGAAGTCTAGTCAACTAATGGATTAGGTCTGCGGTGATACAGATAGGGACATCACCAATCCAAAATAGATCATCATGAATTCTGCTCAACAGGATTTTTACCCATTCTAGTTCTTCAAACTCATGCGCATTCGAATACTCAATAATAGGGTTATCTTGTAGGTGCACGAACTCATCTTTGAATGTGAAGTCCTTATTTAGCATTAATGCCATGTGAGAAGCTATATTATCATCTCCTACTGATTCTTTCTTGCAGTATATGTACGCGCGGATATCTTCCACGTGAACAACGCCAATCGGGGTTTTAGAGAAAGCTCCTTCCACATCATCCAATATAGAATTGAATGGATGCTTCTTAAATATGAATCTCCTCCTTTCTACTACATCAAATACAACTGGGGTCGCCATTACTTACTTGGTGATTGTTTAAGTAGGGTTTCCATGAAATTCTTAAATGGTGCGACGGCTAGGGCTTCATTTCAAATTGATTAACTATTCGTTCAAACTTTTTGAACTACTATGCCTTCATGCCTAGATGTCTTAGTGCTCCAATGCTCTTCAATTTATTGCTCTTCAAATGTAAATGTGAGAATGATTGAATACGAATCTCTTTTTATATGATCTACCGCATTTAATATTTGCAACCATACATAGAGATTTTCAAACTTTGATCCTGATGCATTTCAGATAATGCGTGAATGCATATAGCTATAATCTGTGTTTTTAACCATGAATCTAAAGGTGCATACTCTGATGTGACTATACCAACCGCGTAGGGGTTCTGAGCTAGAATAGCTCCCCCTAAGACCAAGAAGTTCTATTCAAGAAAAAGTAGAGGGTGCGTCCATTGTGGATGCATCAACTACTTTGTCAACTTCTTTGTCCTTCTTTACTTCAACCCAAACTTTGCTTGAATCTTCATTTGCTTTGACAAAATTTACTTCTCCTTACTCTTCAAATAGAGACTTTTTGGGATCTTCTTGTTTTTGATTTTTGGATTTGCAAAACTTTGTGATGTGTCCATCCTTTCCACATGTGTGACAAATGATAGGAGGTCTGATGTTTTTCTTCATCATGTTGCATTGCTTTGCTGTGTGTCCATTGTATTTTCATATCTAACATGTAGTGTTTTGCAAGTTCTTTTGAGGTTGATTTCTCTGATTGTTTTGATTCATTCTTCTTTGATTTTGCTGTGACTGAGTTCTGCAATGTATAGCCCTGTGACCAAATTTATTACAAGAGAAACAATAACCATTAAAAGGTCTTACCTCTTTGCAATCTCTTGCCAAATTCCCATGTTTATTGCATGCATAAAAAGTTCTGTTAACTTGTCTAATTTCCCTTTTAGGTTGTTTAGATATAACCTTTATAGTATATTCAACTTTCTTAGCTTCTGAAGATGCTTCAATTACTTTTTCTTTCTCTTGTGATGATTTGATTTCATCTTGTGCTGCACTGAATCCAAGACCAATAGTGTTCCCTTTTTTTCTTTGCGCATTGAGCTGGGATTGAAATAAATCAAAACTTCTGTGGAGTTTATCAATCTTATCCTTTGCTTCTGTTAATTCAGTTTCCAACTTTTTCTTCATGTTTTCCTATTCCAAGACTTTCGTGTTTTCCTGCAAAAGTTCATCTTCCAATTGTTTGGTTTCTTTGATCTTGTCTTCAATGGTGTTCTGGCTATCTATAAGTTGTTCCTCCAGATCTTCAAGTTTATCCTTTAGAGATTTATTCTCTTCATTAAGCTTTTTGACCATTTGTCATGGATCACTTGTAGAACAATCTTTTAGATCTTTTATTAGCCTTTTGATGACTATTTGAGAGCCATCGTTTTTCAATCTTAGTTCTTCATTTTCCTTCTCTGATCTGTCAAGATCTTCAAGAGATGCTTCAAGATTCTTTTTCAAATGTTTTTCTTCAACTGAGTCCATGATCTGCTCAAGTGGTTAAAATTTATTCCAAAGGACTAGAGCTCTGATACCAATTGTTAGAAACACTGAGAGGGGGGGGGGGGGGGAATCAGTGTTTATCAATNGAGGGGGGGGGGGGGTGAATCAGTGTTTATCAATTATATTTCAGCCAATTAAACATATATAAAATGTGCATTCAAATAATCATAACATAAGAACTCATAACACAAGATATGATTACGGAGAACCTTGATCAGAGGAAAATTTTGGTGGGGATTAGTACCCACAAAATATTGTACTAGGTATAATGAACCTGTTAAAGTTTCTTTGCCCTGTTAGAAGCAATCTTTACAATTTGAGTACAATGACCTAGTTAAAGGTCGAACCCTGTTAGGATTCTTTTACAAAAATGCTATTAGGGGTGTATGGCTCACTACCTAGGGTCACTGCCCAAATAATAAGAAGGCTACAACCCTCTGAATGTTGATACGCACTATATCAAAAATGAACTGTTGTAGTGACACTGTTGTCTGATCAGTTTCGTGTATGCGTGGATGCTCTTACTTCTTCAAAGAGCTATATCATCTTTTGACTTCAATATATTGTCCCTCTGTAACTTCTTCTTACACAATTATTGACTTCTCTTGCACGCTGTAACATAAAAATACATTACATACTTATATATTTACAAATGAATAGGCGCGACCCAAAACATAATACTTAGTCAGCCTCTTAACAAAATATACAACGCTTCTGAACAAGTCAGCTCAAGTGTGTTTACAACAACACTAATTACATCATAAAAAACTTATAACTACAGGCGCATAGCCTTAGCATCCCAAAATAATACACGCTGACCAAAATAGTAGTCGGCTTATGTGCTTTGTATTTTGGACTATTTCCTGGACTGCAGTGTACTAATCTGTCTATATATTTTTTGTACTGATGTTTCGTACCTTGCATGTTTAGATCTGGCATGTATATACACCATAGAGTATACATCTAAGCACACATGTTCTAGTGTGATCTCTAACATGTGCGCTGATGTGCTAATCTTTGTATCTCTCTGTCTACTCTGTATTCTGTACTTAGTCATTTTATCTCCTAAGTTATCTTTGATAGAAACTTAGTATGACTTTGTTGCCATGATTGACAACACAAGATAAGCCATGCTTCCTCAGGAAGTCAACTTGCCAACACTAATTAGGAAATTGAGTTACCTTTCAAGTGATTTACCTTTTTTTGAGTCTTATTTTCGGCCAATTTCTTGACCGACATGTTCTAACCCTAAAGCGGCATAAATTTTGTATAAAATGGCTTAGAGTTAGGGTTTCATTTTATGTTGTATGTTTTACGGTGGTATTGAGTTGTGAGGGATCTAAGCATTGTGATTTGATTGTAATCACTAGATAAGAATAATATTGGACTTTGTTGTTTGGTGGATGTAGCCCAGGGATTGGGTGAACCATGTTAAATATTTGTGTCTTGTGTTCTCTTTTGGTTTGGTTTATTATTCTCTAATATATGTTATATTCCTACATGTAATTGTTATTTTTGCCTTATTAATCCCAATAGTTTTATCCTAGGAACAATTGATAAATGATACATTATCAATTCATGATCCAATCTAGGCATGTCAAAGTAAGACCACACAAATTTGATCTTATTTTCTTTGAGGAATCTAGTGCATTATTTTTTCTCTTCTTCTGATAAGGACTGTGCAATATGGATGATTTGTGGAGCTTCAATTCTTCCTAAATTTATGGGTTGTGTTGGTTATATCAATACTGAAGATATTTCTTGGAAATGTTTAGGGAGAATATCAAGAATATCATCTTTTGGTGCCTCTAAGAGGTTTTTCCCATTAGATACATCTTTTTTTTTACCTTTTTAGAATATGATACTGCCACATTGTTGTTTTCACCATTAGTTCTTTTTTCTCTTTTTCTTTTTTCAATTTGAGACAAAGAAACTTGATATCCTCCTCTACCATATTTATGCTCCTTACACTAGTGGAAGAGGGATAGCTTTCATAAGAATTGAGATAGCAAGCTAAGGTGTAGTCATTGGGAAATCTCATCATATTGGTAGGTTCAGATTCAGTCCAGACAATTAGTTCATGGTTTATCAATAATTAGGCTTCAGAGGATTCTAAGGACAACACCGTGTTAGTGTCAAGACTATTAAATGACAAGACAAGTTCTGTTAAGTTAGATTTTATAGAACTTATGATGCAAGAGCATCTTCAATTCTTGGAAATCCTGTATCAACCAAAAATATGTTTATTTTGGCTCTATATCTTGTTGGAGACTGCTCGATAAAGTGCTCAATAACTGCTCTTATTTTTTTTAGTTGAAGGTTTGTTGGTTCAGTGCTTGGGCTCAGTTACTTATCTTGGCTGGCTTCATCAACAGGGTCTCCGTGGTTGTTCTTGAGTGCTTGGTGGTTTTACTGATTGGTCTCTATGATTGGTAGTCTTTCTCACCAATTTGGTTTTTGGATGTTGGATCTTCTGGCCGATATGTGCATTTAATTTTTGTAGCATAATTAATGTTGGGGTCTCTCATTGGGATGCATGTGGACCTAAATCTAGGTCTTTGATATTTCCTATGTTGGATCTTTAGGATCTTGGTTCTAACCTCTTTGGTTTTTCCTATATATATTTAGTTTATGTTCTTACATTTTTGCAGCAGTGCTTGGTAGCAAAGAGTTAGAAGATTTGGATCATAGGTCTATGGCCTCACATGTATGAATATTATTCTATAAATACTTGAATGTATATGGTCAGAAATGGGAAGGCCTTACAGCCTGACATGTATGATGTTTGATGAAATAATATAAAGTTCTACTTTCTTCTCTCCCTTCTTCTGTATGTTTCTTTTGAGTTGTGTCTGCAAGCTAGTTTGGTAGCTAGGAGTGCCTTTGGGCTTCATTATCTATCCCTTCTTGCATCAAGAGGTATCAAAGAGAAAATTACATATGAGGTTCCTTCTTGTGAACCCTATTGATAATTTTTGTAAGGTAGTAGATTGTGATCTGACCTATAATTGTAGAGGGTTGCAAGTGTTAGGATTAAGTAATACTGAGAGGGGGTTGAATCAGTATTACAACACAATGTGAAATTAATAAATTCCAACTTAACCATACAATCACTAAAATAAAAAGAACATAAGTACATAACACATAACTCATAATTTCATGAATTTTTTTCAAGGAAACTCTTGCCAAGGGAAAACCCCAGTGGGGATGGTACCCACAAATATGCACTAAAAGTATAGTGTCCCTATTAGGAGACCTAGCCCTGTTATGAGATAATTATTACATTAGCATATTTCCATATTAGGGGAATACAAAAACCCTCTTAAAGGTACACTAAGCATACAGCTCTTACAATAAAAAATAGTTATGTTGCAATCTTAGAAATGAACATTACAAGCATCAGCTATACTTAGATAGTTCCTATTATAGTTCGCAACTATCTAATATGCATTCCTTCTACTTCATATCACCATATTACTTATCTTTTTCCTTCTTTTTTTAAATTTCCCATTACATCACTTTACAAAAATCTCTTCATGTGTGTGTGTGTGTGTGTTACATAATTCAGTTGGTTCTCTATTACATTACAAAATAGAATCAATACTTATGCAAAGAGTAAATACAAATTTGGAAACCTTATACTACCAAAGCATAGGTAATCCAAATTCTCAATCCAACTTAGCACATTTGGATTCCATCTCATACTCCCTTAATCATCATGATTGTTCATCTTCCCTATCTATCTATTACTCTATCTTCGCATGACTTCAAAACATTGTAACTCATTCCGATCAATACCAAAACTCAAGCGACCTTAACCAAAGGTCATACACATTCCAAAATATATTCCTCTAAGATCGCATGCCATCAAACATCATATATTATTTTCACTATCCAAAAATCTACTAATATACTTTGTCTTATTGTTACTGTACTTAGTTATTTTCCTATTTGCATCTCCAAAACTGTAAACAACTCCAAGCAATCATCATACCAAATGTGATGCCATAAATGAGAACCCTCAAGTGTCCCATAACACTCCAAAATGCATCACTTTCCAACAATCTCTCCCTTTTGCATTGATGGAAACACTTAGTGAAAAATGACTAAGTGTTAATACTAAACAAAAATATCTCCATATATTCTATACATCTACATACATTTTTCATCTCTTCTCTTCTTTCCCTTTGACAAAAATGGCAAAGGTGTAAAAAATGTAGGATACAACTGCTTACCAAAAAATTTAGACCATATTTAGTACATCTCGGAAAGAGTTTTCCAAGATATTCACTTCCTTAGTCTGAGTCTTCACCAAAATTTGACTCACATGAATCAATATGTTCAATGCAAATGAAGAAGTCTCCACTTCTTTTATAGATCAGTAGGAATATGTGTTGTAAGGGCACGTACTATCTTTTTCATGTCATAAATATCAACCTTAAGAATTGATAGCTTGGGAGTGATTAGACTCTTCAGAGAACAAAATCTTGTCATAACTCTCCCTCTTTCTATCTCAAGGACACTCAAATTTTCTAAAATATTAGATACCTATCTATCTATCTCCAATACAGATTTTGAGGATGTCTCACAATTGTCCATAAATTTATCTAGAGTGTATATGTCCTTCACTACAATGTCTTTAATGTTTTTGATATGTTTGATAGGGTTGATACAGTAACTATATAACTTCCTTCCTTGTGTGACACAACTTTTAGCCTTGGCTATAGTCTTATTTAGTATTTCCAAGTCCCAAGAAATATACTTTCATACTTCCTGTAATTTCATTTCAAGATATCTCTTCTCATCCTTCTCTTCGTCGATCTTCTCTAATGACTCGTAGTAACTGTCAAAGTTATCTAGCTCCATGTTCAATTTATTTTCATCATCTTTTCCTTTAAAAACAATAGGTGTTGGAAGTAGTTTGTTAAGAGTTTCAATTTCTCTTGTCATTACCTTAGCCTTCTTCTCTCCTTTCGGCTCAAATCTTTCTTTATCCTTAGAAAATATGATGTAGGATAACTTCATCAGCTCATCTACATCCATGTTCTCAACATCAGTGCTCAAATCCTTATCTACACTTTCCAACAACAAAGGTGAAGAATCAGATGTCATAGTTTCTTGCTTCACTTCAACCATATTCATTGTATCTTCCATTATTTCATCAATGTTTTCCTTTTATTTTTCTTTCTCTATCATATCATTGTCACTTCTTTCCTCAAATGTTGTATCTTCTACAATGGGTTCATTCACATCCTATGAAGTGTCCAATGAAACATGCACACCAGAAACATAGAAATTTGGTTGCTTCATAGTACTTACATACTGGCTAGCATCTTCGCTCAATGATTTATAAAGATTTATTTCATCTTATTTGATGATTTGCCTATCACAATTGGTTTGTTCTTAGGAGTCTTAGGTGGCAAGATGTCCTTATTTTCAGTTCCCATCAAAAATTTCTCCACTACTCTTTGTGTCTCCTCAATTACTTTATCATATTTTCTTCCCGTTATTTTTTGTCTTTTTTCTCAGTAAAGGTTTTATTTCTTGCAATATCATTTCTATCTCTTTTTATAGATACAATAGGAAAAATGCCTTCAATTTCTTGTTCTCTAATTAATTCATCTTCCTTATTTTCTAATTGTTTTCTTATCTCCAGTTTCTCATATAACTCCTTAGGTACACTGCCTCCAATCTCTAACAAATTCTTCTTAAAAACAAGTAAATGATTAATCACTATGTCTTCAATCAGAATTTTTTCAGATGCCTCATACTTTTCATAGTATTTAGCCAATGAAACAAGCTTCCCTTGCTCAATAACCATTTTCTCTAGCATTTTCATATCTAGCTTCCATATTATCTTACATTGGTGGTCTCTTTTTTAACTTTCTTCTCTTCTCCTTCTATCTTCTGATTCTTAGGAGGTGATTTCAGTTTAGTGGACCTTGTGTTTCTTTGAGGTACATGATTTTTTTGTCTCTTCCTACAATGTCTTTTGTGGTGGTGACGGTGTAGGTACATCTATCATAGTATAAAGTGGACTAACTACCTACACAACCTCTGGAGGTGGAAGGGTTGTAGTAGCAGTGCTTTCCAATCTAGGGGATCTCTCTACCATCTTCTTCCTCATTTGTTTCATGTCCTCTTTGGTTATTTTTCCCTTAGGTGCCAATTCATCTTCTAAATTTTTTATTTTTCTCTTCCTTGATGATCTAGTATTTTCTTCTCTAATATTTGTTGTTTTCTCCTCATAGGTTCCCCATCTCTCCTCTGATGAATCAACTTCTGAAGCTAAAATGTGTTCTACTTGCATAATTAAAACTTCATAACTTACCTCATAGCCTAGTGGACAACACCATTTGTTTCTAGGTATAACTCCCTCAAAGCATACACAATCAATTTTAACCATGAAACAGATAGAGTCCTTGTATTTTTCAACCACTTCCTCATAAATTCTTTCCCTTGCCTTCATTTCTCTCTGTAGGATTTTGATCATAGAAAATAATTCTCCATCTACCTATGTGTTTTTCTATCTCCTATAACTCTGAGATATCAGAATGCCAGTAGGTATATTGTCTTTCCATGCTCTAGAGTGCATGCTAGGAAATTTGTGAATAATGTGATGTACATATGTATCAACAAAGATCCAAATCTAGATCCTTTAGGTTTATCCTTCTTAATCTTCCTTACATTCTCCAAAACTTGTTGTGTTAGGACTTCAAAAAGGTTATATTTCATGTTTTCTTTTACCATCCTATAGTTCATCAAAATTAATCCTACTGATACTAAATTGGGTCGGCTTCTATAATTAAGTTTATAGCCTAAAATCATAGTAACCAATCTTACATCCTGTTGTAATCTGTCATTTACCATCATCTCTCTCCTGACCCATTGCAAATGCGTTAGGTTTTCTACCATCTTATTAGTGTTCTTCTCTACAATGGGTACTACACCAGTATTTTCCAATCCTATTATGTCATAAATTAGGTCACTATAGATCTTCACAGGTTTATCTCCAAGCCATATCAACTGATCATGAACTTTGTTCAAGATAATATTTATCCATTATTCTTTGTCAAAGTCTTGAAGTTTGGTTATATTCATAATGTTTAGGTTATTAAGGTGTGAAAACTCATCCTTCTTCTTTCCATAATTACCTATCATGTATTCCACCTTTGTAGCAATCTCACCGTCTCCCAGAGATTCACACTTGCAATGTATGTATGCCCTAATATCTTTGACATGTAGAACTCTATAGGGTGTTTGTGAAAATACGCCTTCGGGGTCATCCTAAGTAGATTTGAAAGGGTGTTTTTTGAATTTTTATCTAGGTCTTTATGCAACATCGAAAATCATAGGAGTATTCATTTTGAAATCTTTGCAAATGATCTAAATACTTTTTTACCACTGAAAATGTGAACCCCTACTTCTATCAAATTATTCAACACACTTGATCCAATTATGTTTCTACTCTAGACTCCATTCTACTTAGGCTCTGCCTTGCAAATGATGTTTAATTATGTTCTTTCCATTCACCTTATACTTCACTGAGTGAAGAAATGTCACAGTTCCAAATTAACTTATTTTTGTACATAAACCATTCAAATAATAATCTGGTGATCATCGTATATAGTCTTTTCAAACCATGCGATCACAAATATGTGATCTAATACATTTCTACATTCTCTGGTTAAGTTCACAAGATCTTACTTTGTAAACTCAGGGGCTAGATAGATTTAAAATGTATTCTTCAATGCTCCCCCTAAGTCCATGCTTGGCCATATAGGTTGTGTAGCAATGTTAGCATCAGGTGAAGACTCGGTAGCATCTACTGATTCTTCCTAAACCTTTTCCTCACTTGAATTTTTTACCTTCCATACCTTATTTCTATTGTTATCTTCTCCTTTCTTGAAACAACTAATAAATTCACTTTTGTACTCTGCAAGGCTCTTACCAGTATTACTGTCATTCTTCTTTGCATCCATAGGAGGTGGTACTCTTCTGTTGTTCACTCTATTGTACCAACAAAACTTCTCTATATGCCTTGGATTGTTACATTTGTACCATATAGGAGGTGATGTATTTGGATTTACCTACAACTTACAATACCATGTGATGTGCCCAAATTTATTACATTTGTAACATGTGGTTTTAGCCATAGTCTCTTTCCTAATGTTATCTTGTTTGTATCTAGATTGATCAGTTTTCCTGCATTCTTCTTTCTTATGCCCATATGCATGACAATTAAAGCAATAACCAAAAAGAATTTGAAAGGGGATTTACCTCTGCAATCTCTCTTCATGTGTCCAACCATAATACATCCAAAACATCTAACTCTGAAAGGTCTTATTTGTTCTTTAGGTTCTTCAAGAGTAGGTTTTTCTCCATCAATATTTGCATCATATTTTTCTTCTTGATTCTTGGAACATTCAACTTCATTGAAGCCAACACCAGACATGTATCCTTTAGGTTTCTATCTTTATCTTTATTCATCGATCAAGTCACTACTCATGTGAAGTCTCTCAATATGTTTCTTTGCCTCAACAAGTTCACCTTTTATGATATGATTATATTTCTATAATTCCAGATACTTGTTCTTGTAGTGATCAAGTTCAGTCTTCATTTATCCCATCAGAATAGTAGCATCATGCAAAGCTTCTTCAGTTTTGTTTTTAGCATCCTTTTCTTGATGAATCTCTTTAGCCATCATTTCATGTTTAAGATTTAAAGTATCATTCTCTTGTTCAAATTGTTTTATCTAATATGAAGTATCATTTTGTGAATCCACTTTTACCTAAATGATAAGATCCTATCTCTGACTTCTGGAAAGTTCAAACTAATCTTTTAGTTTCTTAATGAATCCCTCAGCTCTTCTCAAATTGAATCTCAAGTAACCATTCTCTTCTTTTTCTTGTTCACTTGGTCTTCAAGTGTTGCTTCAAAGTTTTCCTCCAAGCTTTAAGAATCCATCTTGATCTCCCTTAAGCTGCTAAACTTTCTCTTCAAGGGCCAACAACTATGATATCAATTGTTAGTTTTAAGAAATACTAAGAGGGGGTGAAACATTACTACAATACTTTAAACATGAACTTGATAAATTCCAACTTAACCATGTAATTATTGAAAGGAAAATAACATAAGAATATAACACATAACTCATAACACCATGAATTTTTGTCGAGGAAACCATGCCTAAGTGTAAATCCCGGTGGGGATGGTACCTACAAATATGCACTAAAAGTTAGTTTCCATGTTAGGAGACCTAGCCCTATTAGGATCTGAGTATTACATTAGCACATTTCCCTATTAGGTGAATACAAAAACCATGTTAAAGGTACACTGATCATACAAATCTTACAATCAGAAAGATTTTTGTTAAAATCTTAGAAATGAACATTACAAGCATCAACTATGATTAGATAGTTCATGTTATAGCTTGCAATTATCTGATATGCATTCCTTCTGCTTCATATCAGCACATTACTTTTATTTTTCCTTTTTCATTTCCCATTACATCGCTTTACAAAAATCTCTTCATATATATATATATGTGTTACATCCTTCATTTGGCTCTCTATTACATTAAAAAATAGAATCAATACTTAAGCAAAGAGTAAATACAAATTAGGAAACCTTATACTACCAAAGCATAGGTAATCCACATTCTCAATACAACTTAGCATGTTTGGATTCCATATCATACTCCCTTAATCATCGTGAATGTTCATCTGCCCTGTCTCTCTGTTACTTTGTCTTCGCATGACTTCAAAACACTGTAACTCATTGTGATCAATACCAAAAATCAAGCACCCTTAACTAAAGGTCATACACATTCCAAAATGTCTTCCTCTAAGCTTGCATGTCATCAAACATCATATACTATCTTTGTTTTCCAAAACTATACTAATATACTTTGTCTTACTGATTATTGTACTTAGTTATTTTTCTATCTGCATCTCCAAAACTATAAATAGCTCCAAGTAGACATCATACGAGATGTGTTTCCATAAATAAAAAACCCTCAAGTGTCCCATAAAACTCCAAAATGCATCACTTGCCAACATCAAGATGGTTCGTGGGAGAGGAAATGCAGATCCAGGTCTAGGTGATATGAGAAGATAGATTGCTACAAGATTGGAAGCTTTTGAGACATCACAGCACTGAGGAAGACATCTTAAGGATGTTAGTGATGATAAAGTTGAAGAAATGCATGAAGAAATTGCACCTGCACCTATGATGGATTAGGAAGAAGAGAGATTCCTATGAGAATTGACAAGTTTGAATTCTACACCTCGGTTTAATCCTCCTAAGTATAGTGGAAATTTGGATTCAGATGAGTTGATAGACTCGATAACCAAGATGGAAAAATAATTTGAGTATGAGAATGTATCAGAGGAGAAAAGGGTAAATATTGCAAGTACAATGTTGAAAGGTCATGCATCCTTGCTATGGGAGCATCTGCAATTGGATCAAAAGAAGAAGAGTAAAGACAAGATCAAGGTATGGGATAAGATGATAAACAAGTTGAAAGGAAAGTTTCTACCTTGTGATTACCAGATTAACCTAGTTAGCAGAATGAAAAGTTTGAAGCAGAAAAATAGCTAGGTAAAAGATTACACCAAGGAATTTTACAGATTAGACATCAAATCTGGACATGCTTAAGATGTAGTAGAAATAATAGAAAGGTATCTGAATGGATTAAGAATTTTTGTACAAGGTTGGATCAACTTGGTAAAGATGAAGATTATTGAAGAGGCATATCGGTTTTCCATAAAAGATGAGGAGAAATTGAACAAAAGATATGAGAAAAGGAAAAGAGGAAGAGGAGATAGATTCCCTAGAGGAAGAGGAGGTCTTACAGTGAAAATAGTAGATCTGATTAGGACAAGACAAACAAAGACACACATCAAGACAAAAGAAAGACTGAGTGGAAGGGTGGAATCTCATTCTGAGGAAGAGGCAACTACTCCCAAGGTGGATATAGAAGAAGAGGGTTCCAAGGAACTTGTTACAATTGTGGTGAAGAAGGACAAAGATCTTTTGAGTGTACATATGCATGCAAGAAATTCAGTAGTAGCAGAAATACTTTGGTACAAGAAGACTCACTGAATGAACATAAGAAGGAAGGAAACCTAAAGGTCAAAAGAATATTATGGAGTGAGAATAATGAGAAAGACCTTATAAGGAAAATTTTGTTTAAGACAAGATGCAGAGTTGCAGAAAAAGTTTTGAAGGTAATTTTTGATAGTGGAAGCTTGGAGAATCTGGCATTGGAGGAGATGGTTGCAAATTTACAGTTGCAAAGAATGAAGCACTAGAATCCCTATCAGATTTCATGGATGAAGGATGAGCATACATTAATAGTGAGTGAATAATTTTTTGTGAATTTGAAGATTCAAAAATATTATGATAAGGTTTTTGTGTGATATTATTCCAATGGATTGTTGTCATATTTTATTGGGTAGAACTTGGAAATATGATAGACATGCTATACATGATGGAAGAATAAAAAATATGCTATTTGGGTTGATGGTAAGATGAAAATATTGTTACCTTTTGTTGAATAATTTGTTGGTGAGATATGCACATCTATGAAAGTTTGTTTAATGGAATCTAGATAGTTTGTTAAGGATTTGAAAAGGAATGATATTTGTTATGCTTTGATTCCTAAGAAAATAAGTAAGAAAACAGACAATAAAGTTCCTAAAGAAGTTGAGAAATTACTCACCAAGTACAAGGAGATCATTTCAGATAATGTACCTAATGGTTTTCCACCGATGAGAGATATTAGTCATTATATGGATCTGATTCCTAGAGCTAGTTTGCCAAACAATGCACCACACCGGTTGACACTGACCGAGAATGAGGAACTCAATCGACAAGTTCATGAGTTATTGAACAAGGTTTTGATTAGAGAGAATTTTATTCCATGTGCACTGCTAGCTATGTTAGCACCTAAGAAGAATGGAGAATGGAAAATGTGTACTGATTCAAGAGGAATCAACAAGATCCCAGATAAGTATAGAATTCCTATATTGAGGATGGATAATATAATGGATTGTTTGAGTGGAGAAAACTATTTTACCAAAATTTATTTGAAGAGTGGATATCATCAGATCAAAATAAGAGAAGGTGATGAATGGAAGACTACTTTCAACAAAAAAGAAGGTTTGTATAAGTGATTGGTTATACCCTTTGGTTTAACTAATGCACCGAGAACATTTATGAGGTTGGCGAATGATTTTTTGTAGAAATTCTTGAATTTAATGTGTGATTGTATACTTGGATGATACTTTAATATTCACAAAGACTAGAGAAGAGAATTTGATGCATATAACACAAGTGTTGCAGAGATTGAAAGATGAAAAGTTGTTGATAAATTTGAAAAAGTGTTCCTTCATGAAAGAAGAATTTTTGTATTTAGGTTTTGTGATTTCAGAAGATGGTTTGAAGATGGATCCTGAGAAGGTTGAAGCTATAATTAGTTGGCATACACCTGAGAATGTCAGTGAGGTAAGATAATTTCATGGATTGGCAAGTTTTTATAGGAAGTTTATCAGAAATTTTAGTTCTATTTGTAATGCTATGACTCAGACAATGAGAGGAGACAAAATAGAATTCAAATGGACACATGGAGCTGATAAATTTTTTGAGATTTTGAAGTAGAAGGTTGTTGAATTACGTGTATTAGCCTTACCTAAGTTCAATAAGGTATTAAAAGTTGAATGTGATGCATGTGGAAGTACAATAGGAGTTGTGTTGACTCAAGAAGGTAAACGTGTTTCTTTCTTTAGTGAAAAGTTGAATTATGCTAAAAGAAAAGATTATGTCTATGATCAAGAATTCTAGGCTATTGTTCAAGATTTGAAGAAATGGAGACATTATTTGATGCCAAGTGATTTTGTGTTTTATACTAATCATAAGGCTTTACAATATGTGGGTAGTTAGGATAAGTTGAATCAGAGACATATGAAATGGGTAGAGTATTTGCAAAGTTTCACATTTGTAATCAAGCATAAGAGTGGAGTGTCTAACCGAGTTGCTGATGCATTGAGTAGAAGAAGATATTTGTTGACTGAAATGAGAATTGAGGTTCTTGGTTCTAATATATGAACCATTTGTATGAAACTAGCCCTACTTTTTCTGAGCCATGGAGAATGTGCAGAGAACCTATTCCAAATCAACTGAGTAAGTATGAAGACTATTTCATTCAAGAATATATGTTATTCATAGGTATTAAATTATGTATACTGAGAGGATCAATGATAATCAAGGTGATCAAGGAAAAACATAGTAGTGGTTTGGCTGGATATTTTGGCATTGACAATACATTGAGTTTACTTAAGAAATATATTTTTGGACTCATTTGTATAAGGATGTTTAGAATTTTGTGAAAAATTCTGAAGTTACTCAAGTTTCAAAAGGAGTAAGTCAGAATACTGGACTGTGTAAATTGATTCATGTTCCTGAGAAACCTTGGAGTGATATCAGCATGGTTTTTTTCTTGGCTTACTGAGGATAGTAAGAGGTAATGATTCCATATTTGTTGTTGTGGATAGATTTTCCAAGATGAAATATTTTATACCATGTAGAAAAAAATTAGATGCAGTGCATATAGAAGATATTTTCTTTAAGGAGATTGTCAGATTGCATGGATTACTGAGGAGTATCATCTCTGACTAAGACAGTAATTTTGTTAGCTATTTTTGGAAAACACTTTGAAAACTGAGTTAAAGTATAGTTCTACATTTCATCCATAGACTAATGGACAAACAGAGGTTGTAAACCAAAGTTTGGGTAACTTATTGAGATGCTTAGTTGGAGACACACTGAGTAATTGGGATTTGATATTAGCACAAGAAAAGTTTGCATATAATAGTTCAGTGAATACAAGTACAAGAAATAAACCTTTTGAGATTTTTCATGGCACACAACAAGAGGTATATCAGACTTGAGAGAAAATGCTAAAGAAGAAAAGAGGAGTGATGAAGGTCAAAAATTTCTTGATATTATGAAGATATTGTATGAGGAAGTGAAACATAAGTTGGAGCAAAGTAATCAAAAATACAAGGATAGTGCAGATAGATCAAGAAGACATAAGACTTTTGAAGTTGGTGATGTAGTTATGGTTCATTTGAAGAGAGGAAAATTTCCTATGGGAACATATGGTAAATTCAAGATGAAGAGATTTGATCCTTGCAAGATGTTGAAAACGTTTGATAGTGGAAATGCTTATGAAGTAGAATTACCCAAGGAAATGGATATAGCACCTATATTACACATTTTAGAATTGTATGAGTATCATGAATCTGATGAAGAAATGACAGTATAGTGTAATTATCCTAAGAAATAGATAGAAGAAGTTGAGAAAATTTTGAAATAGAGAGTTAGTAGAAGTACAAGAGGAGAGGATTACATGGAATATATGGTAAAATGGATTAACAAATTGAATGAGGACTTATCTTGGATTTCTCAATCTAAGTTGGATTCAATTTAGGCTGTACCCTACTCATGATTTAGAGAATCATTTATTTTAAGCACATGTATCTAATGCAAGAACATCTTGGGTTCTTGGCAATCCTAAATAAACCAAAAATATGTTTGTCTCGGCTCGGTATCTTGTTGGATCTTTCTCGGTAAGAACTCTTGTTTAGTCACTTGAAGGTTTGTCGATTCACTACTCGGTCTCGGTTACTTATCTTGGTTGGCTTTAGCGATGGGGTCTCGGTGGTTGTTCTTGATTTTTTGGTGGTTTCATTGATTAGTCTCTATGCTTGGTAGTCTTTCTCACTGAGTTGGTTTTTGGATGTTGGATCTTCTGGCCAACATGTGCATTTAATTTTTGTAGCGTAAATAATGTTGGGGTATCTCATTGGGATGCGTTTGGACCTAAATCTAGGTCTTTTTTGTTTCCAATGTTGGATCTTTAGGATCTTTGGTGCCGACCTCTTTGGTTTCTCTTGTATATATTTAGTTTTTGTTCTTGTATTTTGGTAGTAGTGTTGGGTAGCGAAGATTTGGAAGATTTAGATCAAAGGTGTGTGACCTCGCATGTATGAATATTTTTTTGTAAAGATATGAATGTATATGTGTTAGTAATAGCTGAGAGGGGGGTGAATCAGTGGCCTCAAAAATATTCCAATAATCAACCCAAAAACTTAGTACCACAATATTAAACCTCTAGTTATCTTCAGTCTTATAAGATGAATGCTTTCAAATACAATTATCAAATTACTACTACTCAGAATTCTTTGTTAAACCTTATTATGTATGTTTATCGAATAGTAGTCTGTTAATTTACCAAAAGACAGTAAATTATCTAGAGTATACCGATCAATCTAGATTAGCTATGTGTAATCCAAAACACTAAAGTAACTACTCATAAACATATTGACACATGGATTTTTAACATCGAAACCTTGTTAAGGGAAAAACCACTTGGGACCGGTAACCCAAAATGTTTACTCTTTTGAAGTGAGCTCGATGAAGAACCAACCCTGCTAAAGGTTACAAACACACTGTTAGGTGTGACCTTGTTACAGGATTTAAAAGTTTAGTCTGTCACTTGATATCGGGCATCTCTATGCTACCTTCCTTGATAAAACTCTATCTTGGACTATCAATAAGTATCTAGCATTTCATGCTATTTTCATGATCAAACTTTTTTATACTCCTTGGGATGTATCTCAATATAGAAAGGATCTTTAAATCCCGCTTGGTTAAGATACTTTCTAAATCAATGGTTAAACTAAAACAGTATGATTTGTTCACATATACAACTTATACTTTCATATTTTCAAATCAATTGTAAGCTCATAAAAATAATATGATCAATATATCTCTTTTAATACATTTTCTTGACTTTAGTTCTGCTCAGTGATGTTGTGCTCTATTGCTTAGTGTCTGCAGAAAACTTTAGCTCTTTCCTCGGCTTGATTGATCAAGACTGTTTGAAGTTTCTCTTCATCATTTTCTCTTCAGCATCCTCTTTTTCATTCATTCACCCTCAATTCGTAATGAATTAAGTTGTCTCTTTATAGATATAATATCATTGTTGTTAGGTTCTTGATTTTTTTGATCTTGGCATGATCCACAATCTTAACCAATCAGATTTAAAGAAAAACTCATGTTTTATCTCACAGAGATCTTCTTGCCAACTGGACAAAATAGCTTTAAATCCTTTACTTATCTCTAGCTTTATCTTATCGATGAAAATAATAATAACTACTAGTTAAGTCCATATTTAGCTTTGTCAGCTAGATATTTTGTCATCATTCTAGAATAATCATCAAAAAAGAGAATAAAATACCTATCTCCATAGTAACTCTTTTTCCTCATGGGTCCACATAGATCTGTATGGACTAATTCTAGAATTTCATTAGATGTATGGGTTTTACTCTTGAAATTAAACTTTGTCATTTTACCTTTTTGATAATTCTTGCACATGATATGCTTGGGCTTAGTCATGCTCGGTAAGCCTCTGACATTCCTTTTGTTTCTTATATTTATCATGTTTTCAAAATTCACATGACACAACATTTTGTGCCATAACCATATGTCTTCATTTCTAGCCATTAAACAAGTGGTGTTAGTGTCATCAAGATAGAAAAGGTTACCTTTGTCTACTCACTGGTTCCAATCAACCTTCCTGATTCATTGAAGATATTTTCCTTCTTATTTTCAAATGTCACTCGGTGACCTGTATTATTCAACTATGAAACACTTAATAGATTATAATTCAGTCCTTTTACCGAGTAAGCATTTTCACATTTTATCAGTTTATTCAACATTATAGTTCCGTTACCTTCAACTAGACAAGGTGTATCATTTCTCATTCTCATTGCACCACCATTATAGTATTCAAAAGTTTCAAAATTTTGTTTATCACTGGTCATATGGTGAGAGTAGCCACTATCTATGATCCAGACATCATTCTTACTAACTCTAGATATGAGTGTAGTTTCTACATACCTTTCTTCTTCTTCATCTGAATCATACATCATGGCTACAAATACCATCTCAATGTCTTATTCTAATTCGGTGTCAGTGTCATCAACTCTATTCTCAGCTAGGTAACAATCTTTCTTTCCTTTTTCCTTGTATTCTCGGGTATCTATTTTGTCAGATTGTCAGTTGCTTTGATAATATCTATTATCACCTCTATCAAACTTTTTCTCATATGACCTGTCATTGCCTCTATCATCTTTTCTTCAGTTTGGACATCTTGCAGCAAAGTGTCCAACCTCTTTACAATTGAAACATACAAGTGATAATTTACCTTTGTATCAACATTTGCCTCTCTGAAATCTTCTTGACATTAGTGCTTCAATCTCATCAAGTCCTTGATCCTCATTATCACTTTCACTATCATTTCTAATAGCATGTCTATGACTTGAATTACTTATCTTTAAAGAAAATTTGAATGAAAATTCTATAGATGGTAAGACACTATTATCAAATTTATTCATCTCAAATGAAATCAATCTACCAATCAGACTATCTAGAGTAACCATATTGTTTGTAACTGCTCTCATTTCTTGAATAGCGGAAAATCAAATAGCATATTCAGGCAGTAAGGTTCTTAAGATTTTACTTACCACTATTTCCTCTTCAAGTACACCTCTAACTCCTTGGATAGCATTGACTACCTCTTTGATTCTATAGCTATACTGAATGATATTTTCTCTTTCTTTCATCCTTAGGTCATCAAACCTCCCTCTTAGGCTTTCTGCCTTGGCTCTTAATACATTGGAATCTCCTCCATGTACCAGCTTCAACTTATCTCACATTTTCTTTGTAGAGGTGTAGGTTTTGACATCTTCAAACTCAACATCGGAGACTGATGAGGCAATTTCTATCATCATGCAATTATGCTCATGCTTTACTCTTAATTTCTCAAGAGTGTGAGGTCCTATAGGCAACACATATTTAGTATCAAGGTATTGAGTAACATCATTTCCAATACCTGATAGGTGGATTCTTATTCTTCTTTTCCATGATGAAAATTTTTCTTTATTCAACTTGGGCACATCTTTTCTATTCATCTTGTGATATTTTCCTTGCATTGTTAAACTCCCTTTCTAAGCACACAAGCTCTGATACCAATTGTTAGTAATAACTGAGAGGGGGGGTGAATAAGTGGCCTAAAAAAAATTCCAATAATCAACCAAAAAACTTAGTACCACAATATTAAGCCTCTAGTTATCTTGAGTCCTATAAGATGAATGCCTTCAAATACAATTATCAAACTACTACTGCTCAGAATGTTCTATTAAACCTTATTTTGTATATTTACCGAATAGTAGTCTATTAATTTACCAAAAGAAAGTAAATTATCTAGAGTATACTGATCAATCCAGACTAGCTATATGTAATGCAAAACACTAAATTAATGACTCATAAACACATTCACACATCGATTTTTAACGTGGAAACCCTGTTAAGGGAAAAACCACTTGGGACTGGTAACCCAAAATTTTCAATCCTCTGAAGTGAGATCGCTGAAGAGACAACCCTGTTAAATTTTAAAAACACACTATTAGGTGTGACCTTGTTAGAGGATTTAAAAGTTTAGTTTGTCACTTGATATTGGGCATCTCTATGCTACCTTCCTTGATCAAACACTCTCTTGGCCTATCAATAGGTATGTGGCATCTAGTGGAAATATTGTTAGAAAGATACAATGGAAAAAAAATTTCTTTTGTCATTGATGTCAAACCTTCACTGGTGAGACTATTGCTATCTATTTGAGTACCATATCTATTGATTGATGAAGGATATTTAACAAGAAGACCAAGTGGAATGGTTGAGTTATGATAAATCACAAGGGTATTAGATTAGTTGGCACATTGGCAAAGTAATGAGTTATTTATATTTCAATGCCAGTTTACTGAGAACAGTTTGTGTCGAGCGCTAGTATGTTCAAGCGAAGTCATTGATGACTGAGCACCATTAAATTGCTGAGGAACACAGTGTTGGCTAAGCAGAAGTATTTTGGTAATTTTTGAGATTTGAGATCTCTGGCTGACATAATTGATTTTATTGGGATATTAAAGTTAATTAATGATAAGCATGATTGATCCACACTATGTAAATGCACGGGTAACCGTAATTAATGCATAGATCAAAGATTTAATTTTTGATTGCATTAGAGAAGTAAATTAAATGTAAAGATGGAAAGATTTGTTGGATCTAACCTAACCTAACCTAAGATATAGGATCTTGATTAAGTGTCAAAAGATCTATCTGACCTAGATGAAGAGGTATAAGATAACGTCAGGAGGTTATTCATGATATATGGTATGTATGCAGAGTATGCAAGAGGATTGCATAGTTAATTGACTAATTGGCATGATCTAGCAAAGAAGGCTAAACAGAGAAGAAAAGAACTGCATGAGTGATTGCTTGATGGATTTCCAAGCAGATCTGAAGATTGAAATGAGAATGAAGGCCACTCAGTGAATTAGCATTAGAGCTGAATTAGATCTGGATTTGCAAAGTAAGTTGTATGTATCAGATCACACTTGCTGATTAATTTCTAACCATTGTAGCAGTCAAAATCCTTTAACCAGGTTGACCTAACATTCATTGTATAAATCCTTTAGCAAGGTGAAATTTAAGTAGAATGTTCTAAGTCCTCTAACAAGGCCACTCCTGACAGGGTGATTAAATCCTTTAACCAGGTCACATTTAGCAGTGTATTTTGTAACCTTTAACAAGGTTGGCTCCTAACAGAGCTCACTTCAGAAGAGTGAAAAGTTGATAGGATCTTATTGGTGGTTTTTCCCATATTGGGTTTGCACATTAAATTCTAGTTTCAACTTGTGTAAATGTTTATGTTGAGTTTTATTCTTAAGTTTATACATGTTGATTACATCTAAATAGTAGACTGCATATATATATTGTTGTTTTATGTTATTGATGTCGAGAAAATATAAGTTATTCAAATTGGTATAAAGTTTTAATGGGCACATCTAGACCTGAGGATAACTGATTCACCCCCCCCCCTCTCAATTATTCTAAATTCATTCTAACAATTGGTACTCAAGCTTTGGTCTCTTAAAAATTGTTTGAAGGTACTTGGAGCAAAAGATCAAGATGTATAAGAAGGAGGTACCAAATTTGAACAAAGATAACTTCCCTGCATGGCAGAGTTTGATGAAATTTCATTTGGCTGGTATTGGTGATTTAGCTAAGAACTATGTTGAAAATTCTTATGTATCCCCCACTGCACGTGCCACAGCTGCATAGTTAAGAGAAAATCAGGAACACAATCAAGAAATGTTGGAGATTGCATCATCATTGAACAATCATGAGTTTGAAGACATAAAGGATTGCAAAATTGCAAAGTAAATGTGGGTTACCCTAGAAACTATCTATGGAGGAGATACAAATGTGCTAAGAGCCAAATCTGAAAGCTTGAGAAGTAAGTTTGATGAAATGAAAATGCAAGAAGGAGAAAATATACTTCAATATTATAGTAGGATAAAGGAAGTGGTAAATTCTATCACAGGAGCTAAGGGAACCATTGATGATAACACCATTATAAGAAAGGTATTAAGGACTCTTCTTCCTTTATATGCTATTAGAATCTCTGCAATTCAAAAATTAAGATGTACTCCTAACAATAATTTGACTTTGGAAAGTTTGGTAGGCAGACTTACTGCATCTGAGATGTCAAATTTTGATAACTACAGTCCATAAGTTATTGAACCTACATTCAGATCCTAGTTGGTCCTTAACAAATCAAAGAAATGAAAGAAATGTGTAAACAGTGACACTGACACAATAGATGATGATCTGGAAGAACTTGAAGCACTTATGGCAAAAAGGCTATCTAGAGGAAAAGGAAAATTCAAAGGTAAACTTCCTATCATATGTTTTTCATGTAACAAAGTTGGTCATATTGCTGCTAGATGTCCTAATAAGAATGACAAAGATGAAGGAAGGGACAACAAGTACAAAGATAGAAAGAATGACCGAGACTTTAGAAGGTATAAGGATTACAAAGACAAAGGTAAGAAATCTTGTTATATAGTTGAAGAAGCTTTTGACAATGATTCTAAAAATTCTGATGAAAATGATATAGAAGTTATGTATGTTGCTATGAAACATGATTCTTATGATGATGAGAAAACTGTACTAATTTCTTATATGACTAAAGGTGACCGTTGCATTATTGATTGTAGTTGTTCACATCACATGATTGGTGATAAAGATAAATTTGAAACACTAAATTAGGGTAATGGCGGTTATGTTAAATTTGGTAATGATGCACCATGTATTTTTAAAGGGAAAGGATCAATTAATTTGACTGACAAGATCAGATGTGACAATGTATATTGGGTTGATGCTCTCAAATATAATTTATTGAGTGTTGCATAGTTGAATACTTCTGGTTATAGAGTTGAGTTCCATCACACGAAAGCAAAGATCTATGATGCCAATGGAGAACTAGTTGGAGGTGGTGAGAAAACTAAAGGTAACTTGTTCTATCTAGATTTAGCTGATGAGACATGCTTGTTTGCACAATATAATGATGTTTGGTTATGGCATAAAAGTTTGTGTCATGTAAACTTTGATAACTTGGTAAGCATAAGTAAATTGAAAAAGGTTAGAGGGCTGCCTAAGTTAAAGAAACCTGGAAATGCAATGTGTAAGCAATGTCAATTGAGAAAGATGACTAAGTCTATTTTCAAAAGCAAAACTCATACATCTGAGGAAATTCTAGAATTGGTTCATACTGACCTTTGTGGACCCATTGGAGAGAAAAGTTATTGTGGAGACAAATATTTTATTCTATTTGTTGATGATTACTCAAGAATGATGACTGTTATGTTTTTGAAAGAAAAATCTGATGCATTCCAATTATTTAAATGGTACTTGGAAAAATTTGAAAAGGAGATAGGTAAAAATTTAAAATGTCTAAGATCTGATAGAGGAGGTGAGTTTATTTCTAGTGATTTTAACAGGTTCTGCAATGACCAAGGGATAAAAAGACAGATGTCTGCACCTAAGACACCACCACAGAATGGTATTGCTAAGAGAAGAAACAAATCTATCATGGATTGTGCCAGAATACTAATGATGGAGAAAAATGTTGTAGAGAAATATTGGAGAGAAGCTGTAAGTACAATAGTCTAAACCCTTAACAGAGTATAAGTCAAGAAAGGTACTAATGCTACACCTTATGAGCTATGGTATGGATATGCACCTAATGTAAAATATTTCAGAGTTCTTGGAAGCAAATGTTTCATACTGAAGGATAACAGAAATGGGAAACTTGATGCTAAAGGTGAGGAAGGCATATTTCTTGGTTATTCAACGAAGAGTAAGGCATATAAGTGTTTGAATTCTAACACTAACAAAATTGTGGAAAGTGAAAATGTTAGAATTGATGAGTATGCAGAAATAAATGAAGCTGAAAGCACATAGGAACCTGAGAGTTACAATTCATTTGTCTATATGGAAGAGGAATATTCTAATACATTACTAGAAATAGAGAATGAATTTGTTGAGAAACAGCTAGCAACTGCTGAGTCACAAAATGAGGTTGTCGAGCAACAAGAGGTAATTGCCGAGCTATCTAATGGAGATGTCGAGTTGCAAAATCAACCTAAATTGGACATAAATGATCAATCTGAAGTAGAAAAAGAACCTACTATAGAAAATTATGTAAGGAGGAATCATGAACCTGATCAAATTATAGGATCGAATGATTCTGTAGTTATGACAAGAAGTAAGTTGAGAGAAGATACATGCTTATTATGTGATTTTGAGCATAAAATAGTAAAAGGTACTTTAGACAATGAAGACTAGATACAAGCCATGAATGAAGCAATTGAACAGATTGAGAAGAATAAGACATGGACACTTGTACCTAGGTTGAGTGATAAAAATGTAATTGGTACTACGTGGGTATTCAAAATTAAGATGGATGAACATGAAGAGGTAACAAGAAACAAAGCTAGACTGGTATGCAAGGGTTATGCACAAGAGGAAGCAATTGATTATGGAGAAACATTCACCCCAGTTGCAAGATTGGAAAGTAAGAACCTTACTTTCATATGTATCCTACAGAGGTTTTAAAGTCTATCAGATGGATGTAAAGTCAGTGTTTCTAAATTAAATATTAGAAGAAGAAGTATATATTGAAAAAGTTGATGGATTTGTAGAGTTAAGAAAGAGGAATATGGTCTACAGATTACACAAAGCGCTATATGGATTGAAGCAAGAACCAAGAGCATGGTATGAGAGGTTGCATAATTATCTGATGAAGATTGGATTTGCAAGAAACAATGACAACAACAACCTGTATTTGAAGACAGAGCAAAGTAAAGGTACTTTATTGGCTGAAATTTTTGTTGATAACATTATCTTTTGTGGACAAGATGTGTTACGCCAAGCATTTGCAAAGGAAATGCAAACTGAATTTGAGATGTCTATGTTTGGTGAGATAAAAAAAAATTGTTGGCTTACAAATATATCAGATGAAGAATGGTATCTATATTACATAATCAAAATATATCAAAGAGATACTAAAAACTTTTGGAATGGAAGATTTAAAACCAATGAGTACACCCATGGATACTGGACAGAAGCTGACAAAGAATGATGACACAAAAGAAGTGAATCAAACCCTTTACAGATCAATGATTGGAAAGCTGCAATATGTTGTACATAGTAGACTTGATATTGCACTGGCTCTTGGTATTGTTGCAATATTTTATTCCATTCCAAAGGAGACACATATGATGGAAATAAAAAGGATTCTGAAATATTTGAAAGGAACATATGAATATGGTCTGTATTACAAAAAGAATGATAAGTTTGAGCTCAGATTTTATATTGATTCTGATTGGGAAGGAAATGTGGATGATAGAAAAAGCACCACAGGAGGAGCATTTCTTCAAGGAAAAAAATTATTTTCATGGACAAGAAAGAAACAAAATTGCACCTCACAATCTACAGGTGAATCTGAGTATGTAGCAGCAACAGTTAATTGTTCTAATATTATGTGGATCAAGATAATACTGAAAGGTATGAAAGAAGAGATCACAGAACCAATTGTCATATATTGTGATAACACGAGTTCCATTAATATTTCTAAGAACCTTGTAATTCACTCTAAGACAAAGCATATAGCTATCAAGTATCATTACTTGAGGGAGTTACTCTAGAAAAAGGAAGTGAGACTAGAATATGTGAACACTAAGGAACAGTTAGCAGACATATTTACAAAGGAACTACCCAAAGATGCTCATGAGTATCTGTGAGGTAAATTAGGGGTGCTTCCCCTAACTAAGGATAATTAGTTCAGAATGACATTGTTGCATCAAATGTTATATTCAGAATATTTGACACATTGATGAACAAGAAGTCACACTTTAGGATGCTGCCTAAAGTTGCAAAAGACAGACAAAGATAGAAAAGAGGATCAATCATAAGCAAGATGACAGGAACAACATGATACAAAGTTTAGAACAGAATAATCTACATGATGATGATGATGTCAATGTCTTTGACATTGTTGTTAAAGAGGGAGAAGTTTACTGAAAGAGGGAGAGTTTACTATACTAAAAAAGAGGAAGAGATTAATGAAAGAAGGAGTCTGTAGATGAACAGAAATAAAAAAATATCAGTGTGATCACAGACACAGAGGGAGAAAAAATTTTACAGGTGAGAATCGGAATGAAGCTAAAGACATTAATAAAGATTTGTTCATATCAAGGAACAGAGGTAGACTTTTTGGACTGTATGGTAGTTATGGTTGAAAATTATTATTTTATTGTTTAGTGTTGCCATCAATACCAAAGAGGGAGATTGTTGGAAATATTGTTGGAAAGTGTAAAGGAAGGAAAAGAAAGACAGGGTAACGAGGTAGATTGTTAATGGTTGTTTAACTTGATTAAAAAGTGTTGATTTCCTTAACCCTACTTTACATTTAATTGAATTGTGTTTGATTGTATATTGCAATTGTGACTAGGGAGAAGATAAGATGTTCCACCTTTATCCCCAAATGCACAAATGAAAGATCCAAGTTGATCAACCCAAAAGAGGGATTAATGCACAAATTAATCAACCATTTGGAAAAGAGAACAAAGAGGGAGATCTTAAATTCTATAAATTGAATATAGATATGATATATGATAGCAATTAAAGAAATAGGAGACATGTAATAACCTTAAAGAATTGCAGATCAAAGAATGCTATTTTCTGAGCTCTGTACTATGTTTCTAGAAAAACTAAAGTATGATCCAGAACCAGAACGTAGAGACGAACAAAACCCAGAAATATTTTTTCCAATCCAACACTGTCTTATGAAAAAGGTAGACCTTGAATCACAAATGTCAACCCTAACCCAATAATGTCGATCTTGACCTGCATAGGTAAGATAGAGAATCTGTTTGCGGAGCCCGATAGAAAGCTGAAAAGGGTATCCAAATCTGAATCCAAATTTGCAGTCCTGAACATGTACCTACAAAAAAAAGAGGTTTTTTCATTGGGGGGGAGGGGTTTTCCTTGGTCAAACCCTTGTTTTGGAATTAACCTCAAATATATGTAATTGAAATTGCAGAAATAGACAAAGTAAATGCATAAATTCACCTTGCTTGTAAAAGTCCTTGTGGAGGATTTGAATCCTTGAGTCCACAAGTATGTATGAACCAAATATGTAGAATGTGGAATGGTAGAATTTCTTCAATCTCTTTCTTGTAGATCTCTAACACCAAGTCTTGAATGGGTTCTTAAATTTGGAAGAGGCTTAGAAGAAGGTGGATGGAGAGATCACCAAAAGGGCACTATGTAGCTTGAATCCTTCAATGGCCTCCAATGGATCTCCTTCATGAAAATGGATGCTTGAATGGATGAATTCTTGCTTCAAATATTTCTCCTTAGCTTGCTTGGAATTCACTTGATAATGCTCCTTATTTGCTCAAGAATGCTTAGGCTTCAATAGAGGACTTAGAGAAAATGAGGGGAGAAGGGCTCCCTTTTATATGAAACTAGGGAACAATCTTCTAAGGAGGCTGACATAGGATAATTAAATTCCCATTAAATTCTTTACCCCTAGGAGAGGACCTATATTAAATATAATTTAGGAATTGACACTTTAGAACCTAAAACAGCCAACCCGGAAGTGGGAAATAACTTTTACAAAGACTGACATCTGGAAACTGCAAGACCCCAAAGTTTGAACCCTAGGTCAAGGTCGAGGTCGACCTTGACCTAGGTCAAGGTTTAGGTCAACCTGGACCTAGGTCAGGGTCAAGGTTGACATAGACCAAAAAGGTCAACCCTGACCTTGAAGTCTAGAATCTCAGTTCTGCAGTCCAAAATGTAGAAATCAGGCTGGGAAGAAGTGGAAAGAGGGGTAGAACAGGGGGAAAGCTAGGTCTAAATTAGGAACCCATTCTAGGTGCTTGATATGACCCCAAACCACTTACTCAGAAGGAAAAATATGTCTACAATGGAAGTGCTTCCATTTTCCTACTATACATTTAGCCCCCACTTTAGCAAGATTATGAGCTCAACACAAACTCTTGGTATAGGAGAACATATAGAAAAGACAATCTTATTTGAATCAGAAGGGACAAAGAAATCCTCAAGCCCCCAAGAGCCTTAAGTCTTTATCAACCCTAAGATCACCATAAGAGAGACATAACTTAGTTAAGAAGAGAGAGAAAGGGTGTGATTATCTTTCCCAATGAGAACTTATGTCCCATTGTAACCACACAAAAAAGCGTAACTGGAAAGATGGAGTTGAACCGCCTAGTGAATGTGGCTACTCACTAGTCAACCCATCAGGGAGATCCATTCCTAAAAGGATCAAAAACATTGTAATTTCAAAACTGGAAGGATCAAGAGATCCATGTAATTTTAAACTAGAGGGATCAAGACATCCTAAAAAGTAAAAAAAAATGACCATGCTTTAAGGATTAGTTTTTAATCCATAAAGGGAAAAGTTTTAAATGCTTGAAAACTATTTTAAATGTGCGTGTGTGCAAAAGTGAGTAGAGTGTATGCCCCCACATTAAAGTCCTTGCTAACACTTTAATAGGATAAAGGGTTTTAACAAAAACATAAACAACTCTATGGATTACGTTTCCACTGTGAGATTCCCCCAAAGGAAGATAAATCATGGGAAATAAAACATAAAAATACATAAGAACACAAGAGGGATCTACCTAATGTGGAGTTAGTATGATCATAAGATAACATATACATAGTAATATGATATTATTGCAAATGAATTGACATCATTCCCCAAAGCAATTAGAACTACAATCACAATGGAGGAAAGAAAACTTAAGAGTTACGAAGAAGAATATTTTCAGACCAAAACATGGAGACCAAAAATAATTAGTGCTACCATGTCATAGATCCAAGAAGATTATACAAGGAAAATAGTTACAAACAATAGCACAAGTACAACATAACATGAAACAACATATAGAAGAATATAGATATATATAGAAGAATTTGTACAATAGGTTTGATTCCTTTATCACCTTGCACCAACGAAGTAACAAGGGTCGTATAAAAGAATCTAACAAACATTTAGAAAATACATTACGAGAGAAGCACATTAATACATACAAACATAAAGAGAGCTACCAAAAAGGATGAGACAATCAAGCATGTTGTCGACCCTCCCCATCTTGGTTCATGTTATTGATGGAAGGTGGGCAACTCGTAAGAGGGACTATATCCAATACAGTAGGAATGATAGCTAGTTCCAAACAAGGATCTTCTTGAGAATCACAATGCTCAATACTAGGTGTAATTGTTAATTGAGTTGAAAGCATACGAGGTAAATCAATATCAAGACCAATGGTCTCATATTCATCACTAAGATCAATAGGATCATCGAGAGTGTCCTCCTCATCAAGGTTGATTAAAATAATATCCAAGATACGAATAGGATCATCATACTCATTCATCTTAACATCATTATAAATATTAACATCTAACGCATCATGCATGGGTTGGTCAAAAGTAGGTAATGATTTTTGAATCACAGAAGCATGGGCTCTAGCATTAGCTCTATGCTTCTTATGATGTTCATTAGCAGATTTGTTACATTTAGCTTTGGTTGGCATATTTTGAGAACTAGGAAGAATGAAAACAAGTTCCTTCACAGGTTCTATAGGAGGATTCTCAATAGGTTCCAATGAAATAGTATAAGTTGTATTAATATTATTAGTAGCAATGGATAAAAGAGGTATTGTAGTAGTCAAAAGACCATGGTTGGAATCAATCTGAGGCATACTTAACTCAGCAATTTTGCGATGTTTGTAAGCTTGATATGAGTGAAAGAGATGATCAGGGTGAGGAGGACATGAATTAGGTAATGAAGGCCAAAGGAAATTGAGAGTAGCACAAACTCTAGCCTTAGAAGGTTGATACAAACTATGATTAATCATTTTGACTTCTCCATTATGAATGATCTTAAGACATTTATGAATGGGAGAAGCGATAGCATGCATAGAATTTATCCAAGGTAGGCCAAATTTGATTTGAAATTGATCAGAAGTAGGAATAATGATGAAAGTAGTATCTACAACTTTAGCACAAAGTTCAACAGGTAAGTTAATAGAACCAAGCGCAGGATAAAGAAAGCCATTACAAGTTTGGATCCATGCATCAGATGAATCATAAAAATCATGTTGTAAGCCTTTCATGAAAAGATTTTCCTTGATAATGACATTTATTAATGATGAGGGATCAACTAGACAAACATGAGTAGGTATCTTAGCAATCCTAGCATAGATATAAAGGGGACCATCGGGAGCTTTAATCATTTCAAAATTATCAAAGGTAATTAAAAGTTCCCTAGGTTTCTTATCCTTAGTTTGTTTTTGAGGTTTAGGTGGAATTGGAAGTTGAAGTGGAGGTGAAGGATCTTGAACAGTAAGTTAAGATGGCACAACACTCTCCACATGATTAACAATGTGATTAAGATCATCCATCTTTGAGTCGTAAACAATATCCACAGAAGATGGTTGACCTATAGTATTCATATCATGTGTAGGTAAAGGATTGGTATATATTTGAAGTTTTTTATTAGTAGAAGAAACATATTTATTCCCATTACCATCAAAATTATCAACAGTTAAAGCTTTAGAATCTATTAAGTCTTGAATTTTATGCTTTAGAGAGTAACATTTTTCAGTATCATGGCCATTCTGGCGATGGTATTGGCAGAAACCTTTAGAATCAAAGGATTTTGAAGCTATCATGGTGGGAAGAAGAGGTCGAATAGGAGGTAAGGTAATCATGCTACCACTTAACAACCTACTCATTATAGAATGTAAAGTTTCAGAGAGAGGAGTAAACATATGATTTATATGGAAAGTAGTGGATGCAGAAGTAGCATTATTGGATGTAGCCGCAACTTGATTAGCAACCGCATTCATTTATTTATTAATCTTGACATAGTTTTTAGGTTTCTAAAACTTATTAGGATTAGGAGCATTATCACCCTTATCAACAAGAACATGATCCATTGGATTATTGCTCTCAAACTGACTCACTTGTAATTGATAATGGTGAAGTGCTGCACATAATTGTTGAAAGGAGGTAAATTCAGTAAGTAGAATCTTACCTCTAATATCTTTTTGTAAATTTGAAATAAACATATGTTAAATATCAATATCAAGAACATGATAAGAAATCTGAGCATGCAAATGCTTAAATCTACCAATAAAATCAGTCAATTTTTCCTTAATATTTTGTATACAATGCATTAAATCAGATAAGGACACTTGTGGTCCAATGTTATTTTGAAATTGTTGAATGAAGGAATTAGCAAGTTTAGGAAAAGAATCAATGGAATAAGGAGGTAAGGAACAATACCATTGTAAAGCCTTATCTCGAAAGGTTCTAGCAAACAATTTACCTAAAATCATATGGTCATGAGCATAATCACTACAAAGGATTTGAAATGTTTTAACATGAGTAATAGGATCACCTTTACGGTTGTAATTCTCAAGATGAGGCATATCGGCTTTCTTAGGGACAGTAGCACGAATGATGTCTAGGGATAAAGGACTACCCATGTCACATGTAGGAATGCTAAATTTGGATTGAGTTAAAGATGCAAGTTGTTGTTGTAAGGATGACACAGTCTGAGCCAAACTA
>MU223797.1:1158404-1171305 GCA_018584345.1 Thuja plicata
TTTTATTTGAATTTTGTTCCTTTGATTTGATAAATGTCCATTTGATTTGCATTGAGATGATATTTTGAAGCATTTGGCTGAGATTTACAATTTGGAATGCTTGAGATACACCTGGTAAATTTTAGGTCTCTACACTTGATATGAAACCTGATATGAAACCATGATATGAAACCCCGATATGAAACCCTGATATGGAACCCTTATATGAATTCATGATATGATGCTCAAATATGAAACCCTAATATGATGCTCTGATATGAAACCCTGACATGATGCTCTGATATGAAACCTTGATATGATGCTCTAGAATCGTAGTTGAATGTTATGATGATGCCCCCTCAGAAATGAAATCATATTGATCGTAGGTGAAAGTTTTTGATGAAAAATGTTGATAGAAGAGATCCAAGATGATTGCATTTCTGATAAAAATGATGTTTGAAAGATGTTGAATCAAATGCCCCAATGTGTAGAATATGTAGATTAAGTTTGACTGGGTCAAAAATCTCATAAAATAGCTTAAAATAGCTTAAATAGGTTGAAAAACCCAAATTTCCTATTCATTTTCACTTTTTACTATTGAGATTTTTCTCTGAGCCTCTGACAATTGACAGCGATGGTGGTCTCCATTCGAGAGCACAGGTTTGAGTGAGCGCACAGATATCAAAGACCTCCTAACTACGGGCCTCTGGTGAGTGGTTCAAACTCCCTTAGTGAATTTATTGCTCTTTAAATAGCATTTAATACATATTTTAAATGCATTCTAGGAAAAATTTAGTGAAATGTCGCGTACGATAGATAAAGTGCCATGTAGGGCATAGAAAAGTCACCTCTGCATGTTAAAAAGCCGCATAGGAGCAATCCTTAGCCCCATAGGATTTAGGGAAAAATTGTAACCCAAATAGTAATGAGCTTCCTAAAAAACCCTAGTTTTTAAAGGTCGTGTATGAGTTGTGAAAAGTTGCGTAGGCCTGTAAAAGACTGCCTAATTAGTTAAGTGCCGCCTTTGATTAGTAAAGAGCCGCTTTTAATGATTTAAAATCTACGGGGCTTAAAAAGCCACGTACAATAAGTTAAGTGTCGCCTACCATTAAATTTAAAATTTGATATAGGAAATAGATGAAATCCTTGCAATTGATCATCCAAATGACCCAATTAGATTCCAATCTAGAATATGTACATCCAGAATGTCATGTAGTGTTTAGGATATTAGAAAAGTCATAATGATGAATGCCTGATAGGTCAATCAGATATGATTAAAAATGATTACGAATTGTCCTTGTGTCTCACGATATACAGGTTAGGAGAAATAAGTTGAGATGCTCAAGTTAGAGAAAAGATAGATTTAATGTGTTTTGATTGACGTAGAATGGTTCACCAAGAGAAAGACTAACATGATTCACTTTGTTTCAAAATGTAGGATCATTACCGCAAGTTGTGGGTATGGGGTGTAGTGTTGTAGATTTTTGATTTAGTAGATGATCTTACGCATCCTGAGTGGCATAATATTGAGACATGTAGTCTTAGTTTCCTATTAGATATCCTTTAGTTTCAGTTGAACCGAGGTCTGTTGACAGCTATGGCAGAGAAATGGCACTCTGACGATAATACATTTCATTTACCTCTTGGCGAGATGACTATCATGCCAAAGGATGTGTACAGATTATTGAGGATCCTGACTAATGGAGAGCGGGTGTATTATGATTCAGTGTATGATAGTAGTGTGTGCAGATGGGTGTTTGGAGATAACACCATTGATGATGATTGCATTACTTGGGCATAGTTTGCCTCTTTTCCTACTTTACCAGCGTTATTACTAAGGGCCTACAATTCAGGCAGTGGTTTTGTAAAATCTATAACTTGCAAACTATAATCAATCAAGGCATGAAAATAAAAGAAAAAGGAAGAATACTCAAACTTCTATCCCCCTGTGTCAGATTCACACGCTTCTTTGTTTGTACCTGTCCGTACACGATGACTGTCTGCTTCAAAATGCAAGAAAATAGTTATATTTTATTGATTTCAAAATAATATGTACATCATTAGCCAAGAACCCACCTGAAAGGGCTATTTTAGGCACTCCCAATGGTTATAAACCAAGTTTGAACCAACTTGACCATTTGGGAGTCTAATTTTAAAAATTTGTTAAGTTTGTTCAAAAGTTGCTTGACAACTTTTGAACAACTTTTGCATTTTATGCATTTTTGCAAATCTAGTGACCAAATTTGGTCAAGATGTTATTTATATGATCCCTAGTGGATCCAAACCCTAAAATCTCAAAAACAAAATATTTCTAGGGCTTGGGTTTATAAGTGACTCATAGTGACCCAAGGGCTTATATTGTGCCAATCTTGGTACTATGGTCTTACATGGTGACCCAATGACTAACCCTAGAGTGTTTGATGTTTGTAAAGGCCTCTTAGGACCTTTAATGAACCCCAAGGTTCCATAGGAGCATGTGGTTTATTTTGGGTGCTCCTGCACCATACTCCCCATGAGATGAGAACTCAAGTGCCCACTTGAGGATAGTTAAGTAACAGTGGTTCCATGTTGTTTGATCTGGTCTTCAGTCATCTAGGTAGCATCTATGGAAGGAAGACCTTTCCATTTAACTAATTACTGCATGTATTTGTTCTTTCTTGTATGCTTCAATACTTTGGTGTCCAAAATGGAGTCCAATTCCACTGGCTTTCTTGGTGGGAGATTGGTGACATAGTCTTCATCATTCAAACCTATCTGGTTGCTTTGATCATTTGGTTGATCTGTTGTGCCCTTATAGGGAGTTAGGTCTGCAACATTGAATATTGGAGAAATTTGCAAAGTGGGAGGAAGAGAGATCTCATATGCATTCTCACCCATTGTGTTAAGGATATTGCATGGTCCAACTTTTTTCATGTGAAGTTTGGAATATCTACCCTTAGGGAGTCTCTCTTTCCTTAAGAATTCCCATACTTTGTCTCCAACTTTGAAGTGGATTTCCCTTCTTCTTTTGTCTGCATGTTCCTTGTATTTCAAAGTTGATTTTTGGATTGTTTCTTTCACTTCATGTTGCACTGTTGTTATAAGTTATGCCAGTCCTTGTCCTTTAGCACTGATTCTGAAATCAGATGGAAGTTCTACTAGATCTAATGGTCCTTTGGGGTGAAGGCCATATACTGCTTGGAAGGGGGTCTTGCCTGTTGACCTATTCATAGAATCATTGAAAGTGAAATCTACTTGGGGCAAGGTTACATCCCAACTCTGTGCATACTGTTTGGTTAGGCATCTTAGGAGATTTCCTAAGGATCTATTTACTACCTCAGTTTATCCATCCATTTGTGGATGATAGGAAGAGTTGTAGGTTAGATTAGTGCCAAGTTTCTTGAAGAGTGTCCTCCAAAAATGGCCTTGAAACTTCACATCCCCGTCAGATAAATTTTTTTGAGGAAAACCATCGATCCTAACTACCTCTTTAAATAAAAGATGTGCAATATGGGAAGCATCATTGGTGCTTTTACATGGGAAAAAATAGACCATTTTACTAAACCTATCCACTATCACAAAAACACTATCAAACCCTTATTTTGTTCTAGGCAACCCCATGACAAAATCTATTGAGATTGATTCCCAAGGCCTAGAGGGAATTGGTAGAGGTTGATATAACCCTTGATTTGTTGACACACCTTTTTCTTGCTGACAGATGGTGCAAGTTTCAATAAACTTCTTGACATCATTGTTCATCCTTGGCCAAAAATAGCTTCTTTTAACCATGTCTACAGTCTTGTCGATGCCAAAGTGTCCTCCTAGTCCACCATAGTGCTTCTCCCTTATTATATTTGTCCTCATTGAGAAATTGGGAATGCAAAGTTGAGCTCCTTTGAATAGGAGTCCATTATGAATCAGGTATTCAGAAAAATTAGTATGCTATCTTCCAACCATCTTTGTACAAACTTGAAAGATCTCTTCAAAATTAGGGTCATCATGGGATATGTTTAAGGGAATCAATTCCCACACTTTGGAGTTGGACCTCTTCAACCAGACCCACTCTTCTATTAAGTGCATCAGCAACTTTGTTTGCTAAACCCTTCTTGTGTTTGATGTTGAAGGTGTAGGCCTGCAGCTGTTCTACCCATTTGAGATGTCTGACAGAGAGTTTCTCTTGTGAATTGAGGAAGCTCAATGCATGATTTTCAGTGTATACTAAAAACTCCTTAGGAATTAGGTAGTGCCTCCATTTCTTGAGGGCTTGGACCATGGCATAGAGTTCCAACTCATAGGTAGAGTAATTCCTTTTAGCCTCATTTAGTGTCTCTGAGAGGAAGGCAACTGGTTTTCCTTCTTGGCTTAGGATTGCACCTATGTGAGAGACTCTATTCTTCAAATATTGAAATGCATCATTGGCTTCTTTTTTCCAAGAAAACTTGTTCTTTCAACCTCCTTTAATGGTGTCAAGTATTGGCGAACACACATGACTAAAGTTTTTAATAAACTTCCTATAGAAGGTGGCCAATCTAAGGAAGCTTCTGAAATCTCCTTGATTCTTGTGTGGAGGCCAATTAACTATGGCTGCAATTTTCTCTGATCCATTTTGAGAGTGCCTTGGGAGATGACAAACCCTAAGAAGATGAGTTCCTTTTTCATAAATATTCATTTTTCCAAGTTGATCACCAACTTGTGCTGATGAAGCCTTCTTAGGACCTGTTCCACATGATTAATATGTTCTTCTTTTCTATGGTTGAATATCAATATGTCATCAAGATAAATAACAACAAATTTACCAATGAAATCAATGAATATCTCATTCATAAGCCTCATAAAAGTACTAGGGGCATTGCTTATCCCAAAAGGCATTACTAACCATTCAAACAAACCTTCAGTAGTTTTGAATGTTGTCTTCCATTCATCTCCTGGTTTGATCCTTATCTGATGGTATCCAGACTTTAATTCTATCTTAGTGAAATAGAAAGTACCTCCTAGTTGATCTAGTAGATCCTCAATTCTTGGCATGGGAAATCTATATCTTACAGTGATCTTGTTTAGGGCCCTGCTGTCAGTGCACAATCTCCATTTGCCATCATTTTTGGGGGCCAAAAATAAAGGGACAACACATGGACTAAGACTCTTTTGGATGAGTTCCTTCTCTAGAAATTCATTCACTTTCTTTGTTATCTCAGCATGCTACACTAGAGTCATCTTGTATGGGTATTTGTTGGGTAAGGAGGAGCCAGGGATTAAGTCAATTTGGTAGCTAATATCTCTCAAGGGAGGGAGGGTTATGGGCAGATCACTAACAGTGACAGCATTGTACTTTTAAAGCAAATCCTTAGCTTCATTTGGTGTAGGATCATCTTTATCAGATCTGATATTATCCTTAGGTTTGGATATTAAAACATATGCTTCAGTTTTAGACTCACTCAACACTTTAAGCATTTCTTTTCCTCCCATGGTTATGACGGTAAACTCCTCTGTTTTAATGTCAGGCAGGGGCTTCATAGTGAATGTTTTCCCATCTCTAATGATGGAGTAGGTATTTTTCTTACAGTGGTGGGTAGAATCAACATCATACTTCCAGGGCATGCCTAAGAGGATGTGGGATGCATCCATCTCAACTACATCCCAAAGAACCTTGTCCTTAAAACCTGAGATTGAAAACTCTACCCAAGCTTGTTCAGTGACTAAGGTTTGCTCACCCTCTGTAAGCCAAGACACATGGTAAGGAAAAGGATGAGGTTTCTTAGGGAGGTTTAACTTCTGTACCATTTAACAAGAAACAATATTTTTAGTGGAGCCAGAATCAATAAGTAATTGACATACCTTTCCATTGCATTTTATCTTTGTCCAGAAGAGTTTCTTTCTTTGTGGAGGCGCTTGGCTTTGTGGAACTTGGAGGAAGACTTTCCTCATCATCAAGCATTGTCCTTCTTCTGGTTCTTGGTCCATTTGATTTTAATTGTCTTCCTACCTATCCTGTTGGATGATTTGTTCTCTCCTTTCTCAACCATTGTTATTTTTCCTCTTTTCAGGGCACTTGCCTACATGATGTTCAAATTGGTTGCAATAGTAGCACCTCAATGGTCCATTTCCTCTACCACGGTTTTTTCTTCCCCTATTGAAGGGTCTTCTCCCTCTGTAGTTACCTCTGGAGTTTGTATCACTATTTTCTTTATCTCCTTGTTCAGGGGTCCTACTGCCATTACCACTGTATTGTCCTCTATTCCAAGAGGTTCCTCTACCCCTAAAGTTCTTCCCACTATCATTACTATTTCCCTTTCTAAAGTCCTACTTTATCTTCCACTTTTCTTCTACCTTGAGTGCCATTTGATAGCACTTGTTCATTTTGGTAGGGTGGTGTAGGCTTAGTTCCTCTTGAATGGATACTTTCAGACCACTCATATATCTTGCCAATTTTTCTTCTTCATCTTCTGCCACATTTGTCTTCATACACAATTTTAGGAACTCCTCGGTATATGAGCCCACATCCATGTCCTTTTGTTTTATACTTTTCTTCTTCCTATGGAGTTGTATCCCATAGTCTTCAGGCACATAGGTCTCCTTGACCAATGCAACCATTCTATTCCATGAAGAGATCATATTCTTCCCATTCTCCACCCTCTCTATTTTGATGAAGTTCCACCAAGTTAGGGCTACTCCCTTTAACTTGGATCTTTCCATCTTCACCCTTTTAAAATCTAAGATTGAAAACTCTACCCAAGCTTGTTCAGTGACTAAGGTTTGTTGACCCTTTGTAAGCCAAGACACATGGTAAGGAAAAGGATGAGGTTTCTTAGGGAGGTTTAACTTCTGTACCATTTCACAAGAAACAATATTTTTAGTGGAGCCAGAATCAAAAGTAATTGACATACCTTTTTATTGCATTTTATCTTTGTCTGAAAGAGGTTCTTTGTTTGTGGAGGCACTTGGCTTTCTGGAACTTGGAGGAAGACTTGCCTCATCATCAATCATTTTCCTTCTTCTGGTTCTAGGTCCATTTGATTTGAATTTTCTTCCTACCTGTCCTCTTGGATGAGTTGTGCTCTCCTTTCTCCACCATTGTTATTTTTCCTCTTTTTCAGGGCACTTGCCTGCATGATGTCCCAATTGGTTGCAATAGTAGCACCTCAATGGTCCATTTCCTCTACCACTGTTTTTTCTTCCCCTATTGAAGGGTCTTCTCCCTCTGTAGTTACCTCTGGAGTTTGTATCACTTTTTTCTTTATCTCCTTGTTCAGGGGTCCTGCTGCTATTACCACTATATTCTCCTCTATTCCAAGAGGTTCCTCTACCCCTAAAGTTCTTCCCACTGTCATTACTATTTCCCTTTCCAAAGTCCTTCTTTCTCTTCCACTTTTCCTCTACCTCGAGTGTCATTTGATAGAACTTGTTCACTGTGGTAGGGCAGTGTAGGCTTAGTTCCTCTTGAATGGATACTTTCAGACCATTCATATATCTTGCCAATTTTTCTTCTTCATCTTCTGCCACATTTGTCTTCATACACAATTTTAGGAAATCCTCGGTGTATGAGCCCACATCCATGTCCTTTTGTTTTATACTTTTCTTCTTCCTATGGAGTTGTATCCCATAGTCTTCAGGCACATAGGTCTCCTTGACCAATGTAACCATTCTATTCCATGAAGAGATCATATTCTTCCCATTCTTCACCCTCTCTATTTCGATGAAGTTCTGCCAAGTTAGGGTTGCTCCCTTTAACTTGGATCTTTCCATCTTCACCCTCTACTTCTCAGGGATGTCCTCACACTCAAAAAAAATTGTTAGGGCCTCTATCTAATCTAAGGCCAAATATGCGTTCATATTTCCATTAAAATTTGGAAAATCCAACTTCTCATCCATGGTTCTTCTCCCCATGGATTTCAAGGCATCTATGAAAGGTCTCTGGTCTGTAGGAATATTCACATTCTGATTAGGGTTGTCACTCTCTGAAACACTCCCTTCTTCACCACCAGAAGTGTCTCCCTTTCCCCTCTCTACTTTGTTTTCCAACTCTTGGATTCTTCTTGTCAATGCTGCATTTGGTGCTCTTTGTTCTCTCACCATTTTTGCTAACTCAATGTTTGTGACTCTTGAAGGAATATCCTATTCCTCAGGAGTAGACATAGCTCTAATACCACTTGATGCAAACTAGGCAACTGGAAGCTTGCAAAGGTCTCCCAATAGGGTAAGGTACCCTAGGTTGTTTGCTTAGTGATGGTCACAAGGCTTTACACTTATCACAAATATAATAGAAGGATTTATTCAAGGTTCTCACAACCCCAAAATCCCAAGGGTAACCTAATCACTAGGTTTACCAATCCTCCAATACCAACTATCTAGGTTGGTCTTATAAACCAAGTGACCCTTATTCACAAGAATACCCCCCAAAGTGACAAGAAGGACCAAGGGTTACCTATGGTTGTAGGTATGGTCTATTTAGGTCCCTACTTATTAGGTCCAATGGTTCTTTCACTTAAAGACAACTCATACACCATGGTTGCTTCACAAACCTATGTTTTTGCTTGTAGCCTTTTTCAGAGGGAATTTTGATCTCATATGAGATTTCTCCTCACAACTACAAGAACTAATCAGGTTTTTAGATACCCTTTATGACCAAAGACTTTGGAATAAAGCCATGGAACTTGAAATTGAAAAGAAGGTAGAATGGTGAACCAATTTGCTCTACTAATTAGCCCTAATTAGGCCTCCAATTACACTAAAAGTATCTTGTGGATACATCCAATGCCCAAACTGACTATTGGATCATTTGAGGGGATGCATAAGTGTCTTCTCCTCTGACCTAGATCCTCTGATAAATCTCAAGACAAAAGATATGACTGCTGTCCTAAATCATGATAGGTGCATACATGTGCATATACACCTAGGGCATCAATTCTTTCCCACTTCCCTGCAACTTGAGAACCATGTCTTCTAGAATGTTGAAAATCATCCTAATAAAAATCTTTCCACCAAGAGGCATTAGATTCCCATGGTGGAAAGTGAAGATACACCTAATTCTTCTTGAAACCCTGAATTAGGGCCTACAATTCAGGCAGTGGTTTTGTAAAATCTATAACTTGCAAACTATAATCGATCAAGGAATGAAACCAAAAGAAAAAGGAAGAAGACTCAAACCAATATCCCCCTGTGTCATATTCACATGCTTCTCTGGTTGTACCTATCCGTACATGATGACTTTCTGCTTCATAATGCAAGAAAATGGTTATATTTTATTGATTTCAAAATAGTAAGTACATGATTAGCCTACAACCCACCTGAAAGGGCTATTGTAGGAACTCCCAATAGTTACAAACCAAGTTTGAACCAACTTGACCATTTGGGAGCCTAATTTCAAAAAGTTGTTAAGTTTGTTCAAAAGTCGCTTGACAACTTTTGAACAACTTTTGCATTTTATGCATTTTTGCAAATATAGTGACCAAATTTGGTCAAGATGTTATTGATATGATCCCTGGTGGATTGAAACCCTAAAAACTCAAAAATAAACTATTTCTATGGCTTGAGTTCATAAGTGACTCATAGTGACTCAAGGGCTTATATTGTGCCAATCTTGGTACTATGGTCTTACATGGTGACCCAATGACTAACCCTAGAGTGTTTGATGTTTGTAAAGGCCTCTTAAGACCTTGAATGAACCCCAAGGGTCCATAGGAGTGTGTGTTTTAGTTTGGGTGCTCCTGCACCATGGTGAAAAGAATGTTTTGAGAGCCAAGGCAAAAAGCCTTAGAGGAAAGTTTGATGATCTCAAAATGAAAGAAGGTGAAAACATCACACAGTACAACACAAGAATCAAAGAGGTAGTCAATGCTATCTGAGGATTTGGAGGTGTACTAGAAGAAGATACAGTGGTAAGTAAAATTTTAAGAATCTTACTGTCTACTTATGCTATTAGAGTATCTGTCATTCAAGAAATGAGAGCAGTAGAAAATAGAAATGTTACTCTAGATAGTTTGATTGGAAGACTGATTTCATTTGAAATGAATAAATTTCATAATAGTGTCTTACCAAACATAGAGTCTGCATTCAAAACTTCTATGAGAATAAGTAAATCAAGTCATAAACACACTATGAGAAAAGATAGTGATAGTGAAAGTGAAGAATAAGATCTTGATGAATTGAAGCCCTTATGGCAAGAAGAATGCAGAGAGACAAAGGTAAATTACCACTTGTTTGTTTTAATTGCAAAGAGATTGGACACTTTGCTGCAAGATGTCCTAACAGAAGAAAAGATGACAGAAGTAATGACAGATCATTTGAAAATAATTTTGACAGAGGTGATTATAGAAGCTACCGAAAATCAGAAAGAAGAGATTCACAAGACTACAAGGACAAAGGAAAGAAGGCCAGTTACCTAGAAAAATGCAAAGATGATGATACTGACATAGAATCTGATGAAGACATTGAGATGGTGTTTGTGGTAGTAAAGGATGATTCAGATGATGATGAAGAAAGGTATGTAGAAACTGCACTCATATCTAAAGTTAGTAAAAATGATGTCTGGATCTTAGATAGTGGATGCACTCACCATATGACCAGTGACAAGAAAAGGTTTGAGAATTTTGAATACTATAAAGGTGGTTCAGGAAGAATGGGTAATGACACACCTTGTCCAATTGAAGGTAAAGGAACTAGAATGTTGAATAACTAGATAAAATGTGAAAATGCTTATTGGGTAAATGGATTGAATTATAATCTATTGAGTGTTTCTCAGTTGAATAATTTAGGTCATAGAGTAGCATTTGAAAATAAGAAGGCAAAGATCTTCAATAAATAAGGAAATCTGATTGGTACTGGTGAATAGAAAAAAGGTAACTGTACACCTCTCTTCGGTCATGATCTGTGGATTCCCAAGCTTTCCAAAGGCAAGGGTCAGTAGCAAAGGTTTCACAAATAATATAAACCAAATACACAATACTACTAAAATGAATAACAATGAAACGTAATCAATAAAATGTACAAGCAAGAGAAAGGAAAACAAATAAATGCAAACCCCATGATGCTTGAAGCTTCTATTGTCTCTCTCTACTCCTTAAATGTTGTTATTGATGCTCAGTATTGGTGGAGCAACATCTATGAATTGAGAAGTGTGAAGAATTTGCTAGTTGAAATGGGTGTGTGATCACAAGATGGCTTGAATGCTAGAACCAAACTGATAGAGTAATGCTGCACGAGAGCTTGAAATCCTAGATCCTTCAAATGGTTATGAAGGGTTTATTATATAGGATTTATTGATTATATGAACGGTTGAGATCAATTCCAGAGATAGGGAGATAAACGGTTGAGATCAAAAGGAACTAGAGAGGTCCTCAGTAAACACCACCTCTTCATTTGGTAAAGAGGAGATAGAGTTTGGCTGACTGAAGAGCTAATTATGAGTTACCTTTTTGAACTGAAAAGGTGGGTGAAGTTACCCATGTGGACTGGAGAGATGGGTGGAGTAACCCATGTGATCTAATTGGAGTTATCTCTTTGAAGATAAATGGATATTTAATTCATTTATTTAATAATTGTTTTCAACCTGTGAGATAATTGAATTCTTTTTTATTAAGAATTGCTTTATTTGATGAAATTAAATTAATTTAATTGAAATTAATTTAATTGGAAGAATTTAATTAATAAGTTTAAATATTTAATTTTAAACTATAGGAAATTGAGTTTAATTAATTAATTAATGGTAATTAATCAATTAAAGTTAATTATTTAAATAAAATTAATTATTTAATTAATTTTGAGAATTTGATTAGATGATTTGGGGAATGAATTTAGAAGAAAATAGATGATTAATTAATGATTAAAAAGCCATTAATTAATAGATAAAAATTAGTACTTTTAATGTAAAGTCGCAAGCCTGTCCATTTTAGGGTGTCTACATTTGCCCCTGTTTGATGCAATGTGACTTGTCACAGTGTGTCAAAGATTCTTTGATTTTTCCCCAGCTTGCCCTAGTAGCAGTAGGTGTATTTATGCCCTCTCAACAAATTTGAGCAAAAATTCGTGAGACAAGCGTTGATTTGTTGAAACTGCAATTTGTGAAACTAGGTAGCTGACAGATTTGAAAAATACTTTAATATGCCCCTGTAATTGACCATCGAAGTTTCCAGGGACCGGGAATAATTTTTAGATTTTCTAGTGAAATTAGGGTTTTTCGAAAAAAGTAGCTAAGAGAGCTCTTCATTTGTCACTTTGCGATCTGGGAGCTCTGATAATCTTGGTGAGTTTGCTTTCTGATTTCTTCCTTATTTTCTTTTGTTTTTGAGCGATGGCTGGCCTTCCTAGCGTTATGGAGGGATGGGGGGAGAGATGGTGGATGAGGTGGGAGGGATGGTGGGAGAGATGGGGAATGGGGTAGGGGTGATGATGGAGGTGATGATCCTGGTCCCGGGGGTGCTGGTGGTGGGGTTAGGACTAGAGGTGGACGGCGTGGGGGTCGGACCAGTTCTCCTAGAGTTGGGTTGGGTGATATCCTGGAGGATGAGGAGGCTATAGAGGAGGAGGCACCTTAGTTGGTTCAGAGAGTGAGCAGGCAGAAAACTGTAGTTTTGGATCCCAGACATGAGGATAGAGTTATTATTGAGGATGTTGACGTGGAGATTGTTGATATAGACGTGGAGGCTATAGATGAGCAGAGTGCGGAGACAGGTTCCTCTGGGGATAGTGGCAGTACTGGAAGCAGCACCAGGGATAGCTTAGAGAGTGCGGATGATTCTTTGGTTCTCGGGCAGAGCGGAGGTGAGGGACTGGGAGATAGGGCAGAGGAGGGGGACATGGATGTGGCTATTATGTGCATAAATATTGACACACTTCTATGAATCATTCCATCCAAGGTTGCTCAAGAATGAGGCCTCAAATATCAATCCATAGCTCTCTAGTCATGGAGTGCAAAGGTGTGAAATGAAGGCCCTCAGATTGACCTAGTTAG
>MU223797.1:1173138-1194560 GCA_018584345.1 Thuja plicata
AAATCACACAATCATCACTAGTCACAAGTGCAACTATGAAGATATGAATGCGATTTATATCAGAAACATCACACAACCATCACTAGTCATGAGTGCAACTATGAAGATATGAATGTGATGTATATCAAATTTCAAATGTGGAAAGATTCTAACATAATCATCAAAGACATAAAGGTCAAGATGACTATGGTGTTAGCTTACCCAATTTAATATAGCAAAACCATGCTCGCATCAAGGCATAGAGGTCAGGATGACCAGCAGAATGGTTGTGCAAAAATAGTGAAGCATAAAACAAGAAGTAAATAAAAACATGCCCCATGCCCCAAGTCCTCTAGCTATGCATCATGGAGAGACTTATTAGACAAGGACACTCAATGAAAATCAATAACAGTCAACATACAAAGAAAATATCATCACATAGATCAAGCATTAAGTGTTGCATTTAAAAATTTTAAGTGTGTTAACTGATACTGAGCTCTGAGGATAAGGATTGAATGCTTGCAAGCAGGCAAGACCACATGACAAAACTGGGTAGGACCAAACCGATAAGTGTTGAAAAACACTCGATGTCAAGGGTTGTATTGAAAAATACAGTTGGGGTGGTGTTGAAAAACACCATTTGTGACATGTCCTAAAGACTAACACGTCCAAGAGACCGAAGCTAACATAGGTATGCCCCCCAGACAAAGACAAAGACCAATTCTAGACCAAGGAAACAAGGATAAGGCATGATGAAGAAAGGCTAAGTGTTGAGGTCACGCGCTAAGAAATAGGGGTGCAAAGGCCTCAAGTAGCGCCTGTTTCCAGGTTTTCACCACTTGGATTTTATTACAATTTTTTCTCTTTTCATTTTTTTCATTTTTTTTCTTATTTTTTTATTAGGACTTTTTATATTTTTTTGGATTTTTTGCTACCAAGGCGCCTGTTTCCAGGCTTTCACCAAGGCACTTTTTCAAAAAAATTTTGAATTTTTTTGAATTTTTTGATTTTTTTGTATTTTTGAAATATATAATTTTTTTGGGAGATACATCAAAGCGTCTATTGCTAGGTTTTCACTAAGATGATCATTTTTTCGGGACATTTTCTGATTTTTAGATTTTTCGCCAATATATCATTTTTTTTGGATTTTTTCAAGATCAATAATTATGTACAAAAGGATGCCCCTAGATAGAATGTACATCAAACTCCCAAGCAAGATCACATCATGCAGTCCCAATGTTTAGCAAGGTGGAGGACAAGAGGGATTAGCAAGTTGGTGGAAGATATGGAAGACAAGAGAATGAAGGAGAATGAAGGGAAGAAATACTCAAAGGAAAACTCCTCAAGAGTACCCAAGTTAGGGAAAAAGAATCATCATGTAAAGCATATTTGGATAAGAATGAAAGGCCAACATAGGATAAGTCATAAAAGTGTAATGCAAAAGTAGGAAAGGATGCAGTCCAAAGGAGTAGACATGTCAAGAGGCTTCATAGCACCATGTTTTACTCTTTCCTTTCTTTTTCTTTTTTAGATCAAGACCAAAGGAGAAAAGGATAGCGATAAGTGAAAATGAGTGGAGAAAAATAGATATGAAGGCTAAACATGAATGGAATGAAAGAAACATCATCGTAAGATAGCTCACAAGATAGCCCAAATGTTATTGTCAAGATCAAAGAGAGAATACAGAATGGATGAAAGATGTAGACGAACTACGCATGATGCCTGATTGCTAGGTTTTCATCATGGTACCTATCCAAGGTGCCACAAGGGAGTGGTTTTCACCATAGGACGAAATTATTTCTCTTTAATTTTTTTTTTCTTTTTTTTCTTTTTTTATATATTTTTTATTTCTGAATTTTTTGGAAGAAGGAAAGCTTTTAGATAATGCTCCTTAAAAGGATAAACCATGATATGCCAAGGATTCAAAATGATATGCTCAAAGATGATGATAGGAAAAGGAAGATGAAAGAGAAAAATGGAGGATAAGGTTTTATGCAAAGCGAGTGAGGTTGGAAGATAGGAGGAATAGACAAATGACGAAAAAGGATAGAAGGTAGAAGGATATTGAATGGAAGAATTGTGAAAGGGTAGATGGAAAGGAAGGCAAGATCAACATCAATACACACCTTGAAGGGTGGTGAGAGGATGGAGAAAATGTGAATGAAGGAATACGTGAAGGAATATGGTGAATGGATAACAGAGGTTGTGGTTTAGGTGCATGGAATAAAAGAATGTTTTTGGAAGAAGATGAAGTGGAAGCCTTTGGAAGCTTGAATGTCAACTTCACTTGTTTCTCAACATGAGACTCGCTCAAGAGAGACTTTGGAATCCATATAGTCGTAGGATTTTCATTTCATTTTGATGATTTAGAGAGAATATCTTCAATGATAGATTTTGGAACCCAAACTTGTCTTGTAGTTTTCTTCTTAGATATCTCTTTTGACTTTATGCCCCCATGTCGATTAGAGGAGACATGGTGATCATCTTTCTTAGCTAGATTCTTGTATTGCTTCTTTTTCTTGTATTGAACATTCAAGTTTCTTCCAAAAGACTTGTGACTTGTGGAGGAAGAAGAAGAATATGACTTATTTAGATGGGTGGATGGATGAAAAAGATTCAAGGGTATGCATCTATGTTGATCTTGAGGAAAGATAGGAGATGGAGGGACATAAGGACCCAAGATGGATGACAAATTAGGAGAGTTAAGAGGGGAAAGTGAAGGGACATAAGGACCCAAGATGGAAGGAAAATGCGAAGCCCTTAGTATTGGTGGAGGAGGTACAAGGATGGACGTGGAAGATGCAAAAGGATAATCAATAAGTTCATTGGAATGTATATGACAACCAAGGACATCAGCATCTTTAGAGTGAGCATTAGGATTTTCAATAGGATTGTGAACATCTTGAATAGGAGCACCTTCTTTGATAGGATTGTTTGAAGCTTGAAAAGACATAGGAAGAGTAGAAAGTGGAAGAAAACATGAAGTGGTAGAACAAGAAGATGGAAGACTTTGATCTTGACAAGGATCTTTGGATACCATAATTGCATAATTTTCCTCTTGATTTTCAATAGGCTCAATATTGGAAGTAACAACACCATTTTTAATAACCTTAATGGAAGTATCATCTTTGGAAAGCACAAGTGTAGTAAGGTTATTTTGATTGTCAATAAGCTCAACGGTGTAAGTAGTAACTTGATCTTGCTTAGGAGAAGACTTAAGAAAGGGTGGAATGAATGAGAAAGGCCGTAAGGGATCAAAAGAACCATGACACATATAAGTCTCATCATAAAGAGGATTGGAATACATGGAAATTTCTTGATATTGATATTTCTTTATGTTCTTTTCTTTATCATTTTTAGAATCCTCTTGACATGGAGCCACTTATAAGGACAAGGAAGCATGTTGGAATTTTATGGGAGACTTGGGAAGAGATGATGAAGAATTAGCTGAAGTATGCATTATAGCATGTAAAGGCTTAGGCTCTTTAGGTTTAGCATCATTGAAATTATTTTCAGCCAAGTGAAGGTTAGCTTGAGTTTCTTTGAGAGGTATCCGTTGAGGATAACTATAGGGAACTGCATGAAAAGCATTGTCAGATGAAGGATTTGTGGAAGGTTTGGCAACTTTAGGAGATGTATGAGTATTGGAAGAAGTAGAGGATGGAAGGGAATAATTAGAAGACAAAGGTTCATCATTAATATAATCTTGCTTGAGAGTGCAATCTTTATTTTCAGCTTGAGAACTGATCTTAGAGGAGCAATGATTGTAGTATTGACGTTTATAATTAGCGCAGTAAAATTTTTCTTTCTTAATAGAAGCATCAAAGAGGTATTGTTCACGAAACTCATCAAAGTTTGTTTCAAAATCAGAATCATATGGATCACCATCATGATCTATCCAATAGGAAGGCCCTTTAGTAAGAACAAGCACACAACGATGAGGACTCTTAGGAATAGAAGTGTCATAATCATGTCTATGTATTTCATCATAATAGGCGTCATCAGAATAAGAATCAAAGCTACAATAAATGGGATCATCAGAGTCATCAAAGATGGGCATGTCATTCTTCACAGAAGAGGTATCACAAGGTTTATCACGTTGCTCATTATGGTATGCATTTTGAAGAGAATCATGACTCTTAGAAGAAGTAGAAGAATAACGAGATCGTGAAGAAGAAGAATGTGAAGACTTAGAAGAAGAAGATTTGGATGATGATGAATGATGCAAAGACTTAGAAGAAGAATAATGTTTGGAAGAAATATGTTTTGAAGTGGAAGAAGAATATTTGGAGGATGGAGGATGATGAGATGACTTAGAGGATGAAATATGTTTGGAAGAAGGTTGTGACAAGATCATGTATATGACTTCAAGGAAGACATCTGACTCTCTCAATTTTTGTTGTATTTTTGTTGTGGATTCATTACTAAGGTAACATCCAGAAGAACGACATGTCATAAGTTCATCAATAAGTGTGATATCATCCATTGTCAGGAGACCTTTCCTAAGAAGAAAGTAGTGATCCATGGTTCTAGAAGAGAAGGAATCAAGAATGGAAGTGATAGAATAGATTAAAATAGAAGAATATAGACTAGATAATAAGAGGAAAAGAATCAAGAAGACATGAAGGTCTTAGGAAGAAATAGGAAGAAGCATGAAAGAAGAGGAGAAAGAATGGAAATGAAAGACTAGGAAGACATGGGAGATGTGAAAGAAAGAAGACCAAGTGTCATTTTGTGTAAATTGATACCATTTAAGTTCATATGGATGTTGAGAAACATGTCATAACACTTTTTGGGGAGATACATTGAAGTTTTTATCACTCGAGAACTCAGATTTGTTCATTTTAATTGACCAACTAGATGCATTAACAGATTTTATCATGAATCAAGCACATAAGATAGCAATCAGGGAGTTCAAGCAATCAATGTCTTCAAATAATGAGCAAGGGAAAAAGAAACCTTGCACATGAACATAGATAGTGTCATAGTAATTCTACTCCATAAGAATGTTACTTGTGTATGTTCTCAAAATGTTTTCCAATCACGCACATAGTCCTAGAGAATAAAAAGTTGGTTGCACTATGGTTCTTAGTAATTTCTTGACTCTGCAACTTTTGCAATCTCAAGTGGGTGAAATCCAATCCTAGCGCACCAAGGTTTTGACACAGTCTGAGAATTTAATCAATCAGGAGCTGCTGAGGAGATCTGACATCCCACAAGAAACTACACCCGTGGATATTTCTTCCATAAGGACATTTATACAGCAATTGTCACTACCATGGAAAAAATGGTTATTAACACTTGAGGTTCCATCCATGTGGTTGACCTAATAAAGGGAATGTCCACTATGGTTAACCCTCTCTAACAAGGAAGACTCACAATATGGACCACATGGGGACTTAGTTTGGATTCAAGGGTTCCAAGTTTCTGATTCTCCCAAAAGGGAAAAGAGCATAATTCTCTAGCCTCTTCACCTCACCAAAACATAGAAAACATGATTCATTGACCCACTAATTTGAAATCACCCCATTCAAGGCTCACACAACAACAAATGACACCAATCCCCCAAAGAGAGAAACTAGTGCCAAAAGTTGAAGTCCAAACCAAGTTGACCAATGAGATGAAAACAAAATCTTTCCCTACCTACAAGGGAATCTATCGTCAAGAAGAGCTTCGCATGTAAAACAAGTGAATGAAGCCCACTCTCTCAAGATGGCCACAAATAGTGTTCATAGGGCCTAATTACTATGTGAAACATGTATGCGAGAAATAAAATCTAGGTTCATTTTTAGAGCACCAATTGGAAATGTGATCTATGAAAGCAAGAAACACTCAAGCCAAACACATGATAGGTTCATTTTATTTCCAAAATCTAAATGTTATAGAGATCAAAAAAATACCTCAAATCCAATGCAACACGAATCATTTTATTGTTTATCCAAGCAAGTCCAAGCAATCCTCACAAACTCTCCAACAAGAAAGACAAGCAAACAAGAAAACAAGATATGCAATGTATATTCAACTTATGCAAACCTTAGGGTTAGATCTAAAAATCAATTGTTAAGAGCAATAATAACCAGCAAATAATCCAAATGACAACTCACATCATGCATTGAACCATGTGAAAAATAAGTCAACAAGATCTGATTTTTTTGCTATGAATTCATATCCCAAACCCTAAATACAGAAAAGAGACCCCTATTAAAAAACAAAGAGATTTCCAAAAATGTTAGAATTTTAAAAAGATCTTTTCATTTGTGCCCTAGGGAGCCATTTTCCCAAAATAGACCAGTTTTCCTAAATTGACCAAATGAGCTATAATATTGCATCCAAATTTCAAAATCAAAGAATGGACCCCCTATAGAATTTAAAGACCTTTCCGAAAATGTAGAAATTTCCAAAAAAATTGTTGATTTGCGCCAAAAATTAAGGTTTTATGAAAAATAAAGAAAAAATTATAAAAAATTTGAATTTTTTACTGGAGCTTCTCTGATATGTCACCAACCTACAAACATAATTTCAGACCAAAAATCCAAGTTGTTTGGGAGATATGATCAAATCTTTGAAAATATAGGGTTTTCATCTCCAAGCGAATCTGCACAAGGGTTAGGCTTGAAAAACTTCAATAAAATAACCATTTAAATATTAGGAAATCTAAAAATATGATAAAATGAAGGAAAATTAGGAGCATCATGCCCCACGGTGGGCGCCAAAAAATGTGTGCATAAATGTTGACACACTTCTATGAATCATTCCATCCAAGGTTGCTCAAGAATGAGGCCTCAAATATTGATCCATAGCTCTCTAGTCATGGAGTAAAAAGGTGTGAAATGAAGGCCCTCAGATTGACCTAGTTAGTGCCTATGCAAGTACACCATGAAACGAGAGATTCGAATGCATGAAAATGAGATCTACTCTATATGATAACAATGCATGAAAGAAAATTAATCTAAATTATAACAATGCATGGCTAAATCTATGAAAGGAAATATAAATGCAAGATTAATCTATGGAAATAAACATGAATCTAATCTACATGAATAGCCATGAATGCAAGAAGAATGAGACAAGAAGAGAGAAGTTGCAATATCCAAGTTCAAATGCTCAAATGATCCTCCAAAATTGTTGTCCAAACCTGCAGCATAACAATACTATGAAAAAGATGATTCATGATTGATTGATGATTATCAAATGAGAATGAGAGATTTCCTTATATAGGAAAGTGAACGGTTGAGATTAAGAGGCAAAAAGAATTGATTAATAGTTGAGATTAAGAAGCAAAAACCCACCACTTAGGAAGATGTGATAAAAAAAAGGATTTTTATTTAATTTATTTCCTTTTTCATCAAATAAAGTACTTTAAGTGGGGATTTTTATTTATTTAATTAAAAGAGGGGTTTTCTTTTAGTTTAATAAATTAGAAGAATTTTATTTAATTAAACGGGGGAAATTGAATTTAATTAAATAAGAGGAATTTAATTAAAAGGGAGATTAAATATTTTAATTAAATAAGAGGAATTTCATTTAATTAAAAGGGAGATTAAATCTTTTAATTAAATAAAAATGATCAAACCTTAGGAAATATTGAAATAAGTGAATAATTGAATTAATTACAATTTGATCAAAGAAATTGATTTGAATTGAAAATGTTTCAAAGCATTGATTCAAGAATTTGATAAAATGATAAATGGGGCCCAAAGTCTAGGCGACCATTTTAGGGTGCATACAACTATGGGTGGCATGGACGATGATCCCTCGGAGGTGGAGCACCTCACCTAGCAGGTTCAGGAGCTTCAGCCCCATCTTGCCTTATCTGATGCACGTGCTAGTTCTTTAGAGGCCCGTGTTACAGTAGCTGAGTCTCGAGAGCGACAGGCTCATTCTGAGTTTCATTCTTTCATTGATAGTGTAAAGGATGTTGCACACAGAGATATTCTGGACAGTTATTACCGATCTGGGTGAGTTTCTCAGAGGGAGATTGATTATTGGAGATGTCATTATGAGGGCGCAGATCCTACAGCACAGAGGGTGCCTAGCTACACAGCTTCGCAGAGATCCAGCAGGGCCAAACATTCTCAGAGTAGTTGTGTCAGAGCTCCTGGGTCCTCTCATAGGATAGATTCTGACATGCCACACCCTCGTCCACCTCCTAGCGAGGGTGGGGGTATCTCTTGTTGACCATGTACCATTTTTATAGTGATTCCATTGTATACTCTGAGTAGTACCATTTTTGTATCCCGACACACTGATATTTATTGATATACATTTTGATTACCTTCTTTGATCAGACTTGCGACCCTTCATAGTACTCATATATTTTAATTTATATGAGATGCAACTATTGCTTTTGATATGATGTGCAATGGTTTACTTGCTAGATGTATGATTCTACATGATTTGGTGGTTTAGATGATGAGATGTATATGCAATGTGTTTCTATTATGCAGACTTGTATATGGATGATTTATTTTTCCTATGTTACTGACATGCTCATACAGGATGGTAGATATGAAATGTATGTTTATATGAGATGATTATGGATGCATGTGTTTTTATGATTTATCATGTATGCAACTACCATGTTTTTTTCTTTTTCTGGTGTACTTAATGGAATGAATGTAATCTACTATGCACAAAATATCTAAGTAATGCATGTGTTAGTTAGAAAGAAGTTAGTTTTGATAGATGAGCTCTAAGATTGATCTAATAAAATGGAATGATAGAGAGGATTTTCTTTTTACATTTTTGTATAGATGTGATATGATAGAAAGGATGAATGTCCCAAGTTGCTGCCCACGTTTCCAATATTTGTCATCATTGCATCTTTTTTGTATTTTCTCATATTTCAAAGTAGCGTTGAATGATCTAGATCACATACTACCTGGATACCCCCATGACCTCTTAATAGCAAAAGGAGTAGAGAGATTGAATAAAAAGAGACCCATAGTGTACCCAAATATTGACCATCTGGGTTTAACTAAGTTCTTTGTTTGAAAAGAAAGAGAGGCAAAAGCACCCAGATATTGACAATCTGGATACCACTTATCCTCTTAAATTAATCTAAAAAAAAGAAACCAAGATAGAACTCCTATGCACCTAGAGTCCATTTGGATAACATTGTGAGCTCTTGATTTCCAAAAGGGAAAGCAGAGAAAACAAGATAGAACTCCTATGCCCCTAGAGTCCATCTGGCTAGCATCATGAGCTCTTGTTTGCAACATAAAGGGAAAGACCATAGAAACCAAGATAGAACTCCAAAGAAAACTTAGAGTCCATCTGAATAGTGCTACGAGCTCTTGATTCTATACACCAAATAAGAAAAATAAAAGAGAAGGAATGTCTAATTATTTCCCAGGGTTAAGCTCAGATCATGGAACTGCGCAGCTGCCAGATAAGTGACAGCGCCCACCACATTTATCCTAAATCATCATGGCCTTGAAATCAAAGTGAACATTCAACAGACAATAATCACAGGAAATAAGTCATGATCTATCATTGCTACTCTCCTCACATGGTGGATCCCGGAGTAGCATAAGATCATAACCACAAAATATAGACTGACATCTGACTGACTTAACTGACCTAGTCAACATTTTTGGATGGTTCCTTGATGCAGTTAGATTCTCTTGATTGGCTCGACTCTTTGGATAGGCTTGATTGGCTTGATTGCTTTGGTTGCATTGGCAACGGATTAACCTGTGTCAGATGGTCCCAATGCTTGTTCGCAAAGCTCATGATTGTGACAATTTTGATTGATAGATTTGATTGCTTTGATCATGTTGGCAGCTGATCAAGCTATGTCAGATGGGCCCAATGTTGGTTCACAAAGCTCATGATTGTGACAATTGATAGTTTGGCTTGGTCGTCTGTTGCTTTTTGATTGAATTGATAGATTGATAAAGCTGTGTCAGATCAGCCCAATGCTGATTCACAAAGCTCATGATTGTGACATTGATTGACTGGTCATGATCGCCCTTTACTCTCTTGATAACCGAGTTGGTTTTATTGCTTGGGATTTTACAATTTTTTTGGAATGTTTTTGATGAAGATTGATTTCCTCTTGATTTTGATCCTTTTAGGATTTTTTTGATGAGTTTTCCAATTTTTTAGGATTTTTAGGATATTTGGAATCGCCCCCTAGTCTGGTAGACCAGTATTAATCATGGGTAAGTGCTTGGTGCTCAGAGGGGATTGTGCTTCTAGATATGGCTTGGGTAGTCACTCTTGCATTTTGAAGTGTGCTCAAGATTTTGGAGCTCATTGATGGTGAAGCTGGATTTTGAACACTCAGCGCCTGTTTGTCAAGTTTTCACCAAGGTACCTACTCAATAGCACCTAATTGCCAGGTTTTCACTAAGAGAGCGATTTTTTTTTTCTTTACTTTTTAGCTTTTTTGCTTCTTTTTTTTTTGTTGTCGCCAAGGCGCCTGATTGCCAGGTTTTCACCAAGGTAACTTTTGTGTTTTCTTCTTTTTTAGGTATTTTCTCAATATGTAGATAAATTCCTTAACCATATAAAATTTTAAGGGTAGAACTTCTTTAGGTGCATGTTGTTGATGTATTTGGGGAGCTGATCTCCTTATTGTGTTTCTAGTATGAATGCCCCACTCTGAGTAGAGTTGACAATAACAAATGGTCCTAGCCAGTTAGGCTCGAACTTACCAGGTTTGACTCGCTCTGCTTGATTCTTCTGATTTTCCATGAGGAAAAGGTCTCCTACCTCAAATTTTTGTGGCTTTACCTTCTTATGATAGTTCCTTCTAAGGTGATTCTGATGGCCTTGTAAGTGGTCGAAGGCATGTCACCTTCTCTCATCTAGTAACTCTAGTTCACTGAGTCTTTCTACTCTATAGTCTTCATCTGAAACCACGTTCTTTAATGATATCTTTAGGGATGGGATTTCCACTTTGAGGGGTAATACCACCTCTGATCCATGGACTAGGGAGAAAGGAGTTTCTCCTGTAGGTGTTCTCACACTAGTTCTGTATGCCAATAATGCGGGACTAAGCTATAAATGCCAGTCTCGCCCTGATTTGTTCACTATTTTCTTCAAGATTTTCAAGATTGTTTTGTTGGTAGCTTCGGCTTGGCCATTCCCTTGAGGGTAGTAAAATGAGGAGAAACCTTGTTTGATGTGTAACTGTTTGCATAGGTCTTTGACATCCTTGTTCTGGAAAGGTGTACCATGATCTGTCAAGATTGTTTGGGGGATCTCGTATCGATAGATAATGTGGTTAAGTATGAACATTATTATTTGCTTTCTAGAGATGTAAGTGAGGGGAATTTCTTCCACCCACTTGGTGAAGTACTCCATTGTTGTTATGATGTACTTGTGTCTGTTTGTTGAAGAAGGTGTAATTTTACCCACTAGGTCAAATCCCCACATTGAAAATGGCAATGGTGATGTGATAGGATTTAGTTCCTGGGCTGGTGCATGGATGAGGTCTCCATGAAATTGACATTATCTACACCTTTGAGCATGCTTGTGTGCATCTGTCTCTATTGTGGGCCAATAGTATCTCATGCGGATTATTTTCTTAGGTAAGTTGTTGCCACCTCTGTGGGTTCCACAAACTCCTTCATGTATCTCATACAAATCTTTTTGGGATTCCATGGAAGTGAGACATCATAGTAACGTTCCATCTAGACTTTGTCTGTATAGAGTAGCTGAGAGGATGGTATACCTAGAGGCTTGGTAGATGAGGGATTTTCTCTGGTTCCTAGACAAGTTTGGAGGTAAGACATTGTTTTGGAGATAGTTATAGACATCTGAGTACCATGAGGATTTAGGACCAACAAGGACACACACTGATTCTATGATAGATGCTTGATGTGATGGTACCAAGAGTTTCTTCACTAGAAATAGAAATTTTGTTTCGTTACCTGGCATATTAATTAGTGATGCTATGGTAGCCATCGCATCTGCCACTTTGTTCTGTGCTCTTGGGACTTTCTCGAAGAGAATGTAATGAAACTTGGTGCGCAGTCTTTCCATCTATGCTCTGTATGGTATGATCTTCTCATCTTTGGTCATATAATCATTTTTAACTTGAATAATGACCAATTGTGAATTGCCAAAGACTCTAACGTTCTTGATTCTCCACTGAATTGCTATCTTTAGACTGATGACTGGTGCTTCATATTCTGCTATGTTGTTTGTGCATTGGAAGTTAAGTCTAAAAGACTTTGGAATTGTATCATGATCTAGAGTGATGAGAACTATTCCTGCCCTCGCACCATGGTTCATACATGATCCATCAAAATAAAGTTGCCATACCTCGATCGCTGGTTGTAGTGTCATGGTAGATTCGTTAGGAAAGTTAGAGATAATAGGCTGGTGGTCTTGAATTGGTGCCTCTACTAGTTGATCTATGATCACTTGTCCTTTGATGGCCTTTCTATCTACGTACTCAATGTCAAACTCACTTAAGATCATTACCCATTTTTCTATTCATCCAATGAGCACTGCTTTGCTTAGGAGGTACTTGAGAGGATCAATATGTGTGACCAATTTCATTTGGTGACTCAACATATAGTTTCTTAGCTTTTGGGAAGTGAAACAACTGCCAGGCATGACTTCTCAAGTGGCGTATAGTTTAGCTCATATCCAACCAAGGTCCTTCTTAGATAGTAGATGACCCTCTATTTTCCTGTGTCATCATGTTGTGCCAAGACTACACCTAACACTGATTTCATCACTGAGATATATAGAAGAAATGGTCTACCTTGTACTGGTGGTACCAATATAGGAGACTTAAGAAGGTAGTCTTTGAATATCTAAAACGCCTATTTGCATTGCTCTGTCCATATGAACTTGATGTCTTTATGCAATAGATGTTGGAAATGGGTGGCACTTGTCTGCTAGTTGAGCTATGAAGCGTCTGATCGATTGGAGCCTTCCTTTTAACCCTCTTAGTTGTCTCAGGTTTGATGGTGGAGGAATGTCCAATATTGCTTTGACCTTTTCTAGATCCACTTTGATTCCTCTGTGTGATACTATGAACCCCAGTAATTTTTCCATTGTGACACTGAATGCACACTTTTTTGGATTTAGCCGGACTTTGAATTTTTGCATTCTGTCAAAGATGGGTTCCAAAAACTGTAGATGATCCTTTTGAAATATTGATTTGGCTAGTATGTCATCCACATAGTCTTCCATTTTCTTGTGGATGAGATCATGAAAGAAAGTTCTAATAGCCCTTTGATATGTTGCTCCAGCATTCTTTAGACCAAACGACATGACATTCCAACAATATGTTCCCCAAGGACATGTTAAAGCTATTTTGTGTTGGTCCTCTAGCGCGATCCTTATTTGATTGTAACCTGAAAATCCATCCATGAGTGATAGCATTTGATGTCTGGTAGTTAGGTCTACTATCATATCAATGTTTGGTAAAGGAAAGTCATCCTTGGGACATGCTATGTTGAGATCCCTAAAGTCTGTGCAAATCCGTATCTGACCATTGTGCTTTGTAACTGGTACCAAATTAGATATGCAGTCCGCATATGGTATAGGTCTGACAAATTTAGGATCCAGGAGCTTTTTTAGTTCTTCCATGACTAGCAATGCAACATGGGGATGCATCTTTCTCAGCTTTAGTTTGACAGGGTTTGGCGTTGGGTAGCAACGGGAGATGGTGTAGCACTAGCTCTGGATCTAAACCTGGCATATCTGAGTAGGACCATGCAAAATTGATCATTTTTGCCTTGAATAAACTGATGAAATATTCTCTCTCCTCTGGGGTGAGTGATTTTCCCAAGTATATGTTCTTTGGGTTCTTGTCAACCCCCAAGTTGATTTCCTCAGTTTCTTCTGCTAATAATGCTGATTTCTCCTCTATCAAGGGGAGGAGTTCCATCTTTCCATCTTCTAGCGCCTCAATGAGGTTTTTGCTAGAAGATACGTCTTATTTTATCTTTTTATTCTTTTGTTCTTTTTTCCTTTGTGGACTGGAAAGAGGAGCTTCCTCCCTGAAGTATGCTGCTCTATCTAGGTTAATGGAGAATCCTGCCTTGTGATCTCCTGATGGAATGCCTTCCCTCAGTCCCGTGAAATGAGCTATTGCCTCATCATTCTCAAAGACATCTAGATCCAGTGGTCCTTGTTGATCCCACTCTATAAGCTCAGGGTGTACAAGACACACACTTTCATGACAGTTTGGATCTGGTTAACTTATAGGGACTATTGATATGGTGCCTACAAAATTGGATTGTGATGAGCACGCACCACTTGAGGTCTGATAGATGACATGTTTGTCTATATAGGGTTGTTTGGTAATTGTCAATTGGTCAAATAGGTCTGCTAGATTTATGATAATGTCAGCCCGAGGGGAAAAATAAGGGATTGACGGTTCAGAGTCGTGAAGGGATCTCCACTCATACTCATGGGAGTCAGTCTCAATAGAACGTCTGTTCGATGTCTCACTTCCTTGGTTATCATTGATTGCTATGTGTAGGTTTATTTGGGATTGTGTGGCTCCCTCTTTGGCGGGAAACAACTATGCTAATATGTTGCTTATTAGGACATGCTCTGTGTTGTGCCCCCGGTGCATCTCTGTTATTTTCTCTTGATTGACTTGAATGTCTCGGATCACAAGACTAGTGCTCTGTTGTCCATAGCACAAACCTCTTGTGTTTCTCTTGGTTGGTGGGAGAGGAAATTCATATATTCCTTGTTGTCTTGCCCCCAGCCCGGTTGTACCATCATACCCAAATCTTTATATCATTATGTAACCATTACCATAGTTTGATAAGGGTAACAGTGCTCGGATTGTCTCAGGGGAATCTCGGTATAACCAGGTATTGATGTCTTGTTCAAAAGGATTTTCCTCCACTGTGTCCCCATCAGAAAAAGCTTGTGGGTGGGTATCTGAATAGAACAGGCTACTGAGCTTCTATTGCAATAACAAGCTATGGAATGCCATGAGTTCTTGGGATTTGACCCATGTGCATGATGGTAAAGGCTTCTTAATATCTGTATTCACCACAACCCTTGTCCGTGATGGATATCTTGCCTACTTTATGTGTGATATCTTTAAGATTGGAATCTAAAGAGGAGGGAATACTTGCGTCCTCTTTAATGACTATCTTTCCTGTTGCTCGTGTGACATCCTTGGGATTCAAATCTAAAGAGGATGGGATGCTTGCATCTTGGTTTGATGGTACCTGGTTATCAATGCTGATTTGGACTGCATTACAATATTGGAAGGGATTGGGACCTCCCTCTATGATGATCTCCTCTCCCTGGTGTGGGAACTTGATGCATTGGTGGTATGTCAAAGGTACATCTTGCATTTCATGTATCCAAGGTCTCCCTAGTAGCATGTTGTATCCCAACTCAAGGTCCAAAATTTGGAAGGGAGTGTTTTTGACCATAGGACCAATACGAACAGGTAGAATGATAATACCTTTAGAGGACCTTTCCTCTTCATCATCAGCTCTAATATTTGTCCTCCTTGTAACATCAATGCTTGATTCTGAATAGCCTAGTTGCTTGATTAAATTTAGAGTAAAAATGTTTAATCCAGCTTCACCATCAACAAGAACCCTACAGATAGCACTTTTGTGGACCTAGAAAAGTAAGTGGAGAGGATCATTATGCAGGGGTTTATGCGGCGGAACATCACGATCTATGAATGTCGCATGTTTGTTATCTTCTATATGGTTGACCATCATTTGGAAGCTCTTGGGTATTATGTCCCTTGGGACAGCTGCATTCTGAAGGGCTTGGTCAAGTGCCATTTTATGCTACGGAGATATGCGCAGTAGGTCAAACATGGAGATCTGGACAGGTGTGCACTTTAGTTGGTTCACTATGATTGTTTGTGGATCCAAGTTTGCTATAGGATTGGTCAATGTAGTAGTTGAGGATGGTAGTCCTTGGAAGATGACTCTGGCATGACACGTTGTTACAACACAATTGTTACCTTGGTCTTTGATAGTGATCGTAGCCACATGGCTATCTGAAGGATTGAGGCAATTGATAACTTTATCACCATTGGCATATGTATAGTTAACTTGTTTTGTTTGTTCACCAGACCCGAAGGCTATTCCCTTGTTCTGATCATGAAAGGTATCATTAAAAATAGTGTGATCAGTTGTGCCTTTGGTTTGAGTATTCATCACATCGATGCTCCCTATGTCAATCAGATCTTAGATAGTGTGTTTCAATCAGTAGCAGTTGGCCATTTTGTGTCCTTTTACCTAATGAAACTCATAGAAATATTTGTCATTATACCACCTTGGTTTGTTTTCATCTTGGTCAAAGTCCCTGATTTCTGGGAGAGTGATATCATTTGATTGTGTCAACTTGCATAAAGTTGATTCTATCGGCTCTCCTAATGGTGTGAAATCTCGTTGCTGGAATTGAAACCGTGGTTTGCATTGATGCTGTTGTTGACTATTTGACACAGCGGCTGCTTGTACAGGGAGAGGTTGGTTTTGGGTGTATGATTGTTGAGTGGGCCCTGTGGGTTTTTGGTTTTCCAACGGTGCACCTTGTAGTGACACCTTGGGTTGTGCATAGTTGACTGTCTTCACATCAATGACACCATTTATAGTGACATTTTTGTTTTTTTTCACCACTTAGCTTTGTCCATTGCATTTTTTTTGTATTTGTTTGTGTGGGATCTGCAAGGATTCCTCATTTGACTAAGTTCAGCTCACAACGAACTCCTCTTTCGATGAGTTGTGTGAAGTTCGGGGCTAACTGTAACTCTATTGTGAATGACATGTCTAGAATTAGATTGTCAACAAACATGACTATTAAGTCTTGTTCGGGCACATCATACGTTATGCGGTTCATCGTATTCCTCCATCTCTATAGGAATTTCACAAAAGACTCTCCATCCTTCTGTTTAATGTTGCAAAGGTCCTTGATGCTGACCTTGCACTCGATGTTATGATGGAAGTGATCTATGAACTTTTGAGCCAATTCTCCCGAAGACTAAATGCCATTAGGTAGATGTGAGAACCATTCCATTGTTGGTTCGGACAAGCTTTGTGGGAATAGTCGCATTAGATAGGTCTCATCATGAGCAACTTCAAAAAAAATAGAAAAAAACTCTTAGATGCTCAATAGGGTTGGTACTGCACCTATATTTGTCAAATTTTGGTACCGATAAGTGATTTGGGAACAGAGACATGTGAAAACAATGGTCGAATAGGTATGGGTATAAATCCTCTGCGGTATAAGATTTATTTTTCCCTATTTTTCATATCCAGCATTTGGGTTTGAAGGGTTTGCATTTGTTGCATTAACATGTTTGTTTGATATTGAGGCTGGTGTATGTGGACATTCCTTCATGCTGTGGTGGGTATGAGGCTATGCCTCTGTGTCCCTTGAGTAGGAACATAGGATTTCATCCTAGGGACTTGATATTGATTCCCCACTAAGTGATTTGTAACTGGAGGGATGTGAGTAGCCCATAGAGGGTTTTGATGTGTTTGTTGTTGTGATTGAAACTGTGGTTGATAATGCTAGGGTAGATATTGTTGCTACTGAGGTTGGGTTTGAAATTGGGTTTGTTGTTGCTGAGGTTGGATTTGAGGCAACTGAAGCTAGGGTTGTTGTTGCAGAGGTTGGAGCTGAGGCAACTAAAGCTGGGTTTGCTATTGCGGGGGTTGGATTTGAGGCAACTGAAGTTGGGGTTTCTATTGTGGATGTTGGATTTTAGGCAACTAAAGCTAGGGTTGATGTTGCAGAGGTTGGATTGGTGTCAGAATGTGCAAAGATTTAACCTTGGGTGAGCCTTGACTATAAGTTGTTCCTGCACAGATGGATCCCTGTGGGCATGAGGTGTTGATCCCAAGACTAGTGTGAATTGACTGTAGTAGCGGCATAGTTTTAGAATAGTTGGTGTTTGGTGGGATGGCAGGCATAGCATGAGAGCTTGATTGTCCTGGCCATGAGACCAAAGGTGGAGGCATACTAGTGACCATGGGTGCACTTAGTTGCGAGCCTATCATGCCTTGAGTAGATGATGTGTTGGCCTAGGTTGGGTCATTGGTTTCATTGGATATAGTCTGTGTCAGAGAGATTGGAGACACAACAGGTAGTATTTTAGGAAGCTGAGTAGTATTCTGACCTGCGAGAGGATTTTTGGGCCATATAGTCGATACACTGAATTTAGCGGGGAGTTTGACTCCTTTCTTTATTAGCATGGCCAAGTAACATTCAAGGTTCCTCTCTAAAATAGCGTCAACTACTTTCGTGGAGTAAGCATCCTATTCCACATCTTCAAGTTCTTCTTCTGTGATATCTTGTAAAAACGCTTCCCCACGGGGTTGTTCAATAAAGAGAGCGGAACAGGTGCTCATGAAGGCATCATTCTCTTGCTCTATTTCCCAAGTAGGGAAATGGTTGATACACAACTCATCAGGTTGAGTTCTAGCCTTAGACCTTGTGTAAGGTCCTCCATGAGGTGTTTGAGACATAGTGCAGTCCAGGTTTTGTAACTAAAACAAGTGATATAAAGCAAACAAAGAAGAAGATCCTTTCTGAGGAAGTCCAAGTTATGTTTTGGACAAGGGTAATTCTAAGGATATATTTTGATATAACTTGATCTAAAAGTGGTGATAATAAAAGATGAGATTTCCCGACCTTTTCCTTGGACAAAGTCACTTTGATAAAGATGATGATGTTTTATATGATGAGATCAAGGTATTTCAAGTCTAAGATTTTGAACTAACAATGTTTTTGACAATAATCATGCTTTATAGAGAAAGGGTAATCTTTAATGTTTAGAGATTCACACAATGTTCTTAGTGTTTTCCTGGGATAGACACTAGTTTTGGACACCAAATGAACAATTCTTTCAAGGTTTTACGTCAAAACAAGAATATAGTATATCTAGTCAATTGCGGTACAATTTCACCGATTGCGGTAAAATAACTGGTCAATTGCGGTAATTTATCACTAATTGCGGTAATAAACATGATGATTGTGGCAATAAACAAGTCTAATGTGGAAAACTTCCTTCAATTGCGGCACAATGTGGGCAATTGTGGTAAATGACGAACAATCTAAAAAAGACTAGAGGAAAAGTACCACTCCTTGATATTTTTGAAATTTTCTGGAACAATGCTTCTGATTTGCAAGATAGTTGACGTTGACAACCCTAGACTTTAACATGTTTGACTCGTTTTGACAATTTGGATATTTTTTTTTGCATTTTCAGAAACTAATAAAAGGAACAAGCATAATAGACAGTGTGTTTTGAAGAATGAAGACTGAAATTGTGTAGGTTCTACAACTTTTTCAAGTTGCAAGGTTATCACAAGGTCTCAACAATGAACAATCAGATTAATCTAGGTCAATGGCTTCAAAATACAATGTTATAGGCCCAATTCTTGAATGTTCATTAGCTCACACAGCAATTGTCATGCTACTAGGACATGAAATTCCACGACGTAGGTGCACGTGTTTTTTTCATTTCTCGGTATTGTTGTCGTGAAGTGAAGATCTCTTTCACTACACAAATACCGTGGGACACATATGTTAAAAATCTTGGGGGGAAATTATGCAACCCCTTGCACTGTAATAAGGTATCTGTTCAAAGGTAAAATGGGTTGGCCTCTAATTAATCAAGGTTGTGGTAAGGGTCTGTGGCATCTCTCCAATCAGTTTATACGTGTGTGACTCACTTAAGAGCCTAGTTGACCACACTGGCTCCTTAGGGATATTCACCCGATCCAGACTATTATCAACACGCTTTGCCCAAGCTTGGCTAGATAAGATGGAACTTTGGTTTGTGCCTTGTTTATATACCGATCAGAAGGATTACCAATTTAAGTTCGTCTTCCGAGGAAGAAGTGCATTCCTCGGAAAGGCCTTTCTAAAAAAGTAAAGCTTTGTAATCTAACAATTTGTGCAAATGCACCCAAAACTCAAGACACAAGGTAAATCGATTAAGCTCCAAAGTTTAAAGTGTGAACTAAGCTACACCACCATACAAGAACCAATGTTCAATTTTAAGCCCAAAAGTAGGTGTTGATTTCTTGTTCAATTTTAATGCACCAAATTGAGAGATTTTTTTCCTTTGTTCAATTTTAATCCTCACGTCAATTTTAAGCCCAAATCCAAAATATGAGATGTGATATATTTTTCAAGAACTATTCTTTTTAAACCCAAATCAACAAATGAATTCCTTTTAGTTTGCTTTTTTTAAACAGGTTAGCACCAAAAAGGATTATTTGCAAAATGAGAATACATGTAACTTTGAAATAACGAATGATGCTTACCAAAACTTACCCTTCTCTGTCCTCAGTGATTTGGTCCAATCCTGCACAGAAATCAAAAAAATGTTAAATTAGCAATAGATGGACATAAGATTTGGATCTGATATTGCAATATTTCTACAATTGTGGAAAACTTCTGGCAACTGTGGTAAAGTTCTATCAATTGCGGTAAAGTACTCTCAACTATGGTGAAATGTTGTCGATTGCAGCACGGATCGGGAAACTGCGGCAAAATTCATTCAATTGCGGCACAGATCGGACAATAGCAGCAAAGTACCTAAAGAAAGAAGATAGAAATAGACAGACTAATACTACGAAAGCCTGCAATCAATTGTGGTATTAAACCAGTCGATTGTGGCACAGTTTTGATGATTGCAGTAAAATACCAGCAACTGCAAAATAATACAAGTATCAAAGAAAAGTCTAATTTTTAAATTTATGACCGTACGGTCATGGTTGATCAATCTGGTTCTTTGTCTGTAAGAGACATTTGGGCTATTTTTTCATGTCGGGTTCACCAAAATGTATGCCTCTCTTCGGTCATGATCCGCGGGTTCCCAATCTTTCCAAAGGCAAGGATCAGTAGCAAAGGTTTCACAAATGATATAAACCAAATACACAATACTACTAAAATGAATAACAATGAAACATAATCAATAAAATGTACAAGCAAGAGAAAGGAAAACAAATAAATGCAAACCCCACGATTATTGAAGCTTCTATTGTCTCTCTCTACTCCTTCAGAAATGTTGTTATTGATGCTCAGTATTGGTGGGGCAGCATTTATGACTTGAGAAGTGTCGAGAATTGGCTAATTGAAATGGGTGTGTGATCACAAGATGGCTTAAATGCAAGAACCAAACTGACGACGTAACATCGTACGAGAGCTTGAAATCCTAGATCCTTCAAATGGTTATGAAGGGTTTATTATATAGGATTTGGTGATGATATGAATGGTTGAGATCAATCCTAGAGATAGGGAGATGAACGGTTGAGATCAAAAGGAACTGGAGAGGTCCTCAGTAAACTCCACCTCTTCATTTGGTAAAGAGGAGATAGAGTTTGGTTGACAAAAGAGATAATTATGAGTTACCTTTTTGAACTTAAGAGGTGGGTGAAGTTACCCATGTGGACTGGAGAGATGGGTGGAGTAACCCATGTGATCTGATTGGAGTTATCTCTTTGAAGATAAATGAATATTTAATT
>MU223797.1:1195515-1206861 GCA_018584345.1 Thuja plicata
GAAGTGACGATCCTGGTCCCGGGGGTGCTAGTGGTGGGGTTAGGACTAGAGGTGGACGGAGTGGAGGTCAGACCAGTTCTCCTAGAGTTGGGTTGGGTGTTACCCTGGAGGATGAGGAGGCTATAGAGGAGGAGGCACCTTAGTTGGTTCAGAGAGTGCGTAGGTGGATAGCTAAAGTTTTGGCTCCTAGACATGAGGATAGAGTTATTATTGAGGATGTTGACGTGGAGATTGTTGATATAGACATGGAGGCTCTAGATGAGCAGAGTGCGGAGACAAGTTCCTTTGGGGATAGTGGCAGTACTGGGAGCAGCACCAAGGAGAGCTCAGATAGTGCAGATGATTCTTTGGTTCTCAAGCAAAGAGGAGGTGAGGGACTGGGAGATAGGGCAGAGGACAGGGACATGGTTGTGGCTATGGGTGGCATGGACGATGATCCCTCGGAGGTGGAGTGCCTCATAGAGCACGTTCAGGACCTTCAGCCCCATCTTTCCTTATCTGATGCACGTGCTACTACTTTAGAGGCCCGTGTTATAGTAGCTGAGTCTCAAGAGTGACAAGCTCATTCTCAGGTTCATTCTTTCATTGATAGTGTATAGGATGTTGCACATAGAGATATTCTAGATAGGTATTACCGATCTAGGTGAGATGCTCAGAGGGAGATTGATTATTGGAGATGTCATTATGAGGGTGAAGTTCCTATAGCACAGAGGGTGCCTAGATACACAGCTTTACAGAGATCCAGCAGGGCCCAGCATTCTCAGAGTAGTGGTGTTAGAGCTCCTGGGTCCTCTCATAGGACAGATTCTAACATGCCACCCCCTCGTCCACCTCCTGGCGAGGGTGGGGGTAGCTCTTATTGACAATGTACCATGTACCATTTTTGTAGTGATTCCATTGTATACTCTGAGTAGTACCATTTTTGTATCCCAACACACTGATATTTATTTATATACATGTTGATTACCTTCTTTGATCAGACTTGCGACCCTTCATAGTACTCAGATATTTTGATTTATATGATATGCAGCTATTGCTTTTAAAATGATGTGCAATGGTTTACTTGCTAGATGTATGATTCTACATGATTTGGTGGTTTAGATGATGAGATGTATATGCAATGTGTTTCTATTATGCAAACTCGTATATGGATGATTTATTTTTCCTATGTTACTGACATGCTCATTCAGGATGGTAGATATGAAATGTATTTTTATATGAGATGCTTATGGATGCATGTGTTTTTTTTATTTACCATGTATGCAACTACCATGTTTTTTTCTTTTTCTGATGTACTTAATGGAATGAATGTAATCTACTATGCATAAAATATCTGAGTAATGCATGTGTTATTTAGAAAGAAGTTAGTTTTGATAGATGTGCTCTGAGATTGATCTAATAGAATGGAATGATAGAGAGGATGTTTTTTTTGCAATTTTGGATAGATATGATTTGATAGAAAGGATGAATGTCCCAAGTCGCTGCCCCTATTTCCAATATTTGTCATCATTGCATCTTTTTTGTATTTTCTGATATTTTAAAGGAGCGTCGAATGATCTAGATCACATACCACCTAGATACCGCCACAACCTCTTGATAGCGGAAGGAGTAGAGATATTGAATAAAAAGAGACCCATAGTGTACCCAAATATTGACCATCTGGGTTCAACTAAGTTCTTTGTTTGAAAAGAAAGTGAGGCAAAAGAACCCAGATATTGACAATCTGGATACTACTTGTCCTCTAAAATTAATCTAAAACAAAGAAACCAAGATATAACTCCTATGCACCCAAAGTCCATTTGTATAACATTGTGAGCTCTTGATTTCTAGAAGGGAAAGCCAAGAAAAATAGATAGAACTCCCAAGCCCCTAGAGTCCATCTGGATAGCATCGTGAGCTTTTGCAACATAAAGGGAAAGACCATAGAAACCAAGATAGAACTCCAAAGAAAACTCAGAGTCCATCTGAATAGTGTTGCAAGCTCTTGATTCTATACACCAAACAAGCAAAATAAAAGAGAAGGAATATCCAATTCTTTCCCAGGGTTAAGCTCAGATCGTGGACCTATGTAGCTGCCAGATAAGTAATAGCACCTACCACATTTATCCTAAATCATCATGGCGCTGAAATTGAAGTGAACATTCAACAGACAACAATCAAAGAAAATAAGTCATGATCTATCATAGCTACTCTCCTCACATGGGGGATCCTGCAGTAGCGTAAGAATATAACCGTGAAATATAGACTAACATCTAACTAACTTGACTAACCTGATCAACATTTTTGGATGGTTCCTTGATGCAGTTGGATTCACTTGATTGGCTAACCTCTTTGGATAGGATTGATTGGTTTGATTGCTTTGATCGCATTGGCAGCGGATTAAGCTATGTCAGATGGGCCCAATGCTTCTTCGCAAAGCTCATGATTGTGAAAATTTTGATTGATAGATTTGATTGCTTTGATCATGTTGGTAGCTGGTCAAGCTGTATCAGATGGGCCGAATGTTGGTTCGCAAAGCTCATGATTTTTACAATTGATAGTTTGGCTTGGTCGCCTACTGCTTGTTGATTGAATTGATAGATTGATAAAGTTGTGTCAGATGAGCCCAATGCTGATTCGCAAAGCTCATGATTATGAAATTAATTGACTGGGCGTGATTTCCCTTTACTCTCTTGATAACTGAGTTGGTTTTATGGCTTGGGATTTTGCAATTTTTTTTGAATGTTTTTTATGAAGATTGATTTCCTCTTGATTTGATCTTTTTAGGATTTTTTTGATGATTTTTCCAATTTTTTAGGATTTTCAGGATATTTGGAATCGCCCTCTAGTCTATTGGACCAGTATTAACCATGCACAAGTGCTTGGTGCTCAAAGGGGATTGTGCTTCTAGATATGGCTTGGGTAGTCAGTCTTGCATTTTGAAGTGTGCTCAAGATTTTGAAGCTCATTGATCGTGAAGCTGGATTTTGAACACTTGGTGCCTATTTGTCAGGTTTTCACCAACGTACCTACTCAATAGCACCTTATTGCCAGGTTTTCACTGAGAGAGTGATTTTTTTTTTCTTTACTTTTTTTCTTTTTTGCTTCTTTTTTTTGTTGTCGCCAAGGCGCCTAACTGCTAGGTTTTCACCAAGGTAACTTTTGTATTTTTTGTTTTTTTTGGTATATTCTGGATATGTAGCTAAATCCCTTAACCATAGAAACCTTTAAGGGTAGAACTTCTTCAGGTGCATGCTGTTGATGTAGCCGGGGATCTTATCTCCTTCTAGTGTTGCTAGTATGAATGCCCCACTTTGAGTAGAGTTAGCAATAACAAATGGTCCTAGCCAATTAGGCTTGAACTTACTAGGTTTGACTCACTCTGCTTGATTCTTATGATTTTCCATGAGGACAAGGTCTCCTACCTCAAATTTTTGTGGCTTTACCTTCTTATGATAGTTTTTTTCTAAGGTGGTTTTGATAGACTTGTAGGTGGTCGAAGGTATGTTTCCTTCTCTCATCTAGTAACTCTAATTCACTGAGCCTTGCTACTCTATAGTCTTCATCTAAAACCAGGGTCTTCAATGATATCTTTAGGGATGGTATTTCCACTTTGAGGGGTAATACCACCTCTTATCCATAGACTAGGGAGAAAAGAGTTGGTGTTGTAGGTGTTATCACACTAGTTCTGTATGCCCATAATGCGGGACTAAGCTGTAAATCCTAGTCTCACCCTGATTCATTCACTATTTTCTTCAGGATTTTCAAGATTTTTTTTTGGTAGCTTCGGCTTGGCCATTCCCTTGAGGGTAGTAAAATGAGGAGAACCCTTGTTTGATGTGGAACTGTTTGCACAGGTCTTCGACATCCTTGTTCCAAAAAGGTGTACCATGATCTGTAAGGATTGTTTAGGGGATCCCGTATCGACAGATGATGTGGTTAAGTATGAACATTGTTATTTTCTTTCTAGTGATGTAAGTGAGGGGAATTGCTTCCACCCACTTGGTGAAGTACTTTGTTTCTGCTATGATGTACTTGTGTCCGTTTGCTGAAGAAGTTGTAATTTTTTCCACTAGGTCAAATCCCCACATTGAAAATGGCAATGGTGATGTGATAGGATTTAGTTCCTAGGCTGGTGCATGGATGACGTCTCCATGAACTTGACACTATCTACACCTTTGAACATGCTTGTGTGCATCTATCTCTATTGTGGGCCAATAGTATCCCATGTAGATTATTTTCTTAGCTAAGTTGTTGCCACCTCTGTGGGTTCCACAAACTCCTTCATGTGCCTCGTAAAAATCTTTCTGGGATTCCATGGAAGTGAGACATCATAGTAACGTTCCATCTAGACTTCATCTGTATAGAGTAGTTGAGAGGATGGTATACCTTGAGGCTTGGCAGATGAGGGATTTTCTCTGGTTCCTAGACAATTTTGGAGGTAAGACATTGTTTTGGAGATAGTTATAGACATCTTGGTACCATGGGGATTCAGGACCAACAAGGACACATGCTGATTCTCTGATAGAAGCTTGATGTGATGGCACCAAGAGCTTCTCCACTAGAAACTAAAATTTGGTTTTGTTACCTTGCATACCGATCAATGATGCCATGGTAGCCATCACATCTGCCACTTTGTTCTGTGCTCTTGGGACTTTCTCAAAGAGAATGTAATGAAACTTGGTGCGTAGTCTTTCCATCTATGCTCTATATGGTATGAGATTCTCATCTTTGGTCATATAATCATTTTTAACTTGACTAATGACCAACTACAAATTGCCGAAGACTCTAAGGTTCTTGATTCTCCATTGAATTGCTATCTTTAGACCGATGACCAGTGCTTCATATTCTGCTATGTTGTTGGTGCATTGGAAGTTGAGTCTGAAAGACTTTGGAATTGTATCATGATCTAGAGTGATAAGAACTATTCCTACCCCCACACCATGGTTCGTACATGATCCATCAAAATAATGTTGCCATACCTCGATCGCCGGTTGTAGTGTCATGATAGATTCATCAGGAAAGTCAAAGATAATAGGTTCATGGTCTTGAATTGGTGCCTCTGCTAGTTGATCTATGATCACTTTTCCTTTGATGGCCTTTCTATCTACATACTCAATGTTGAACTCACTTAAGATCGTTACCCATTTTGCTAGTCGTCGAGTGAGCGCTGCTTTTCTTAGGAGGTACTTGAGAGTATCAATATGTCCGACCAATTTCATTTGATGACTCAACATATAGTTTCTTAGCTTCTGGGAAGTGAAAACAACTTCCAGGCATGACTTCTCAATTGGCGTATAGTTTAGCTCATATCCAACCAAGGTCCTTCTTAGATAGTAGATGGCCCTCTCTTTTCCTGCATTATCATGTTGTGCCAAGAGTACACCTAATGCTGATTCTACCGCTGAGATATATAGAAGAAATGGTCTACCTTGTACTAGTGGTACCAATATAGGAGACTTAAGAAGGTAGTCTTTGAATATCTAAAATTCATGTTCACATTGCTCTGTCCATATGAACTTGATGTCTTTTTGTAATAGATGTTGGAATGGGTGAAACTTTTCTGCTAGTTGAGCTATGAAGCATCTAATCGATTAGAGCCTTCCTTGTAACCCTCTTAGTTGTCTCAGGTTCGATGGTGGAGGCATGTCCAATATTGCTTTGACCTTTGCTAGATCCACTTTGATTCCTCTGTGTGATACTATGAACCCTAGTAATTTTTCCCGTTGTGACACTGAATGCACACTTTTTTGGATTTAGCCAGACTTTGAATTCCTGCATTCTGTCAAAGATGGGTCCCAAAACCTGTAGATGATCCTTTTGAAGTATTGATTTGGGTATTATGTCATCCACATAGTCTTCAATTTTCTTGTGGATGAGATCATGAAAGATAGTTGTCATAGCCCTTTGATATGTCGCTTAAGCATTATTTAGACCAAACGACATGACATTCCAACAATATGTTCCCCAAGGACATGTGAAAGCTATTTTGGGTTGGTCCTCTGGTGCGATCCCTATTTGATTGTAACCTAAAAATCCATCCATGAGTGATAGCATTTGGTGTCCGACAGTTAGGTCTACTATCACATCAATGTTTGGTAAAGGGAAGTCATCCTTGGGACATGCTATGTTGAGATCCCTGAAGTCTGTGCAAATCCGTATCTAACCACTATGCTTTGTAACTAGTACCAAATTAGATATTTAGTCCGCATATGGTATAGGTCTGATGAATTTAGCATCCAGGATATTTTTTAGTTCTGCCTGGACTAGCAATGCAATGTGGGCATGCATCTTTCTCAGCTTCTGTTTGATAGCTTTGGCATTGGGTAGCAATGGGAGATGGTGTAGCACTAGCTCTGGATCTAAACCTGGCATATCTGAGTAGGACCATGAAAATTTGATCATTCTTTCCTTGAAGAAACTGATGAACTATTCTCTCTCCTCTGGGGTGAGTGATTTTGCCAAGTATATTTTCTTTGGGTTCTTGTCATCCCCCAAGTTGATTTCCTATGTTTCTTCTGCTAATAATGTTGATTTCTCCTCTTTCAAGGGGAGGAGTTCCTTCTTTCCATCTTCTAGCATCTCAGTGAGGTTTTCACTAGAATATACATCTTCTTTTAGCTTTTTATTCTTTTTTTCTTTTTTCCTTTGTGGACTAGAAATAGGAGCTTCCTCCCCGAAGTATGTTGCTCTATCTAGCTTAATGGAGAATCCTACCTTGTAATCTCCTGATGGAATTCCTTCCCTTAGTCCCATGAAATGAGCTATTTTCTTGTCATTCTCAAAGACATCTAGATCTGGTGGTCCTTGTTGATCCCACTCTATAAGCTCAGGGTGTACAAGACAGACACTTTCACGACAGTTTGGCTCTGGTTGACTTAAAGGGACTACTGATATGGTGCCTACAAAATTGGACTGTGATGAGGATGCACCACTTGAGGTCTGATAGATGACATGTTTGTCTATATAGGTTTGTTTGGTAATTGTGAGTTGGTCAAATAGGTCTGCTAGATTTATGATAATGTCGGCTCGAGGGGAAAAATAAGTGATTGACAGTTCAGAGTCGTGAAGGGATCTCCACTCATACTCATGGGATTCAGTCTCAATAGAATATTTGTCTGATGTCTCACTTCCTTGGTTATCATTTATTCCTATGTGTAGGTTTATTTGGGATTGTGTGGTTCCCTCTTCGGCAGGAAACAACTACGCTAATATGTTGCTTATTAGGACATGCTCTGTGTTGTGCCCCTGATGCATCTCTACTATTTTCTCTTGATTGACTTGAATGTCTTGGATTACAAGACTAGTGCTCTGTTTTCCATATCCCAAAAATCTTGTGTTTCTCTAGGTTGGTGGGAGAGGCAATTCATATATTCCTTGTTATCTTGCCCCCAGCCCGATTATACCATCGTACCCAAATATTTGTATCAATATGTAACCATTACCATAGTTTGATAATGGTAATGGTCATCAAATTATCTCAGGGGAATCTCCGTATAACCAGGTATTGATGTCTTCTTCAAAAGGATTTTCTTCCGCTATGTCTCCCCATCAAACAAAGGTTGTGGGTGGGTATCTGAATAGAATAGGCTGCGGAGCTTCTATTACAATAACAGGTTGTGGCATGCCATGATTTCTTGGGCTTTGAGGCATGTGCATGATGTTAATGGCTTCTTCATATCTGTATTCACCAGTACCCTTGTCTGTTATGGATATCTTGCCTACTTTCTATGTGATATCTTTAAGATTGGAATCTAAAGAGGAGTGAATACTTACATCCTGTTTAATGACTATCTTTCCTGCTATTCGTGTGACATCCTTGGGATTTGAATCTAAAGAGGATGGGATACTTGCATCTTGGTTTGATGGTACCTGGTTATCAGTGTTGATTTGGACTGCATTAAAATATTGGAAGGGATTGGGGTCTCCCTCTATGATGATCTCCTCTCCCTGGTTTGGGAACTTGATGCATTGTTGGTATGTCAAAGGTACAGCTTGCATTTCATGTATCCAAGGTCTCCCTAGTAGCATGTTGTATCCTAACTCAAGGTCCAAAATTTGGAAGGGAGTTTTTTATACCATAGGACCAATACGAACAGGTAGAATGATAATACCTTTAGAGGACCTTTCCTCTTCATCATAAGCTCTAATATTTATCCTCCTTGTAACATCAATGCTTGATTCTCAATAGTCTAGTTTCTTGATTAAATTTAGAGTACAAATGTTTAATCAAGCTCCACCATCAACAAGGACCCTACGGATAGCACTTTTGTGGACCTGGACAAGTAAGTGCAGAGGATCATTATGTAGGGGTTTATGTAGCGGCACATCACAGTCTGTGAATGTGGCATGTTTGTTAGCTGCTATATGGTTGACCATCATTTGGAAGCTCTCTGGTGTTATGTCCCTTGGGACAGCTACATTCTGAAGGGCTTGGTCAAGTACCAGTTTATGCTATGGAGATATGCATAGTAGGTCAAACATGGAGATCTAGGTAGGTGTGCGCTTTAGTTGGTCCACTATGCTTGTTTATGGATCCAAGTTTGCTATAGGATTGGTTGATGTAGTAGTTGAGGATGGTACTCCTTGCAAGATGACTTTGGCATGCCATGTTGTTATAGCACAATTGTTACCTTGGTCTTTGATAGTGATCGTAGCCACATGGCTATCTGAAGGATTGAGGCAACTGATAACATTATCACTATTGGCATACATAAAGTTAACTTGTTTTGTTTGTTCACCAGACCTGAAGGCTTTTCCCTTATTGTGATCATGAAAGGTATCATTGAAAATAGTGTGATCAGTTGTGCCTTTGGTTTGAGCATTCATCACAGCGATGATCCTTGTGTCAATTAGATCTTGGATAGCGTGTTTCAATCGGTAGCAGTTGGCCATTTTGTGTCCTTTCACCTGATGAAACTCGTAGAAATCATTGTCATTATACCACCTTGGTTTGTCTTCATCTTTTTCAAAGTCCCTAATTTTTGGGAGAGTGATAGTGTTTGATTGCATCAACTTGCGTAAAGATGATTTTATCAGCTCTCCTAATGGTGTGAAATCTCGTTGCTAGAATTGAAACCGTGGTTTGCATTGATTCTGTTTTTGACTGTTTCAAACAGTGGCTTGTACAGGGGGAGGTTGGTTTTGGGTGTATGCTTGTGGAGTGGGCCTTGTGGGTTTTTGGTTTGCCACAAGTGTGCCTTGCAGTGACACCTTCGGTTGTGCATAGTTGACTGTCTTCACATCAATCACACCATTGCTAGTGACATTTTTTTTTTTGGTTCCACCACTTAGCTTTTTCCGTTGCATTTTTGTTTGTATTCGTTTGTGTGGGATCTAGAAGGATTCCTTGTTTGACTAAGTTCTACTCACAACGAACTCCTCTTTCGATGAGTTGTGTGAAGTTCAGGGCTAACTGTAACTCTGTTGTGAATGACATGTCTGGAATTAGATTGTTAACAAACATGACTATTAAGTCTTGTTCGGGCACATCATCCGTTATGCGGTTCTTCATATTCCTCCATCTTTGTAGGAATTTCACAAAAGACTCTCCATCCTTCTATTTAATATTAGAAAGGTCCTTGATGTTGACCTTGTGCTCGATGTTATGATGGAAGTGAGCTATGAAATTTTTAGCCAATTATCCCCAAGACTGAATGCCATGAGGTAGATGTGAGAACCATTACATTGCTGGTCCATCCAAGCTTTGTGGGAACAATCACATTAGATAGGTCTCATCATGAGCAACTTCGACGCAACTAGAAAAAAACTCTCGGATATGCTCAATAGGATTGGTACTGCCCCTATATTTGTCAAATTTCAGTACCGAGAAGTGATTGGGGAATGGAGACATGTAAAGAGAATGTTCGAAGGGGTATGGGTATAAATCCTCTGCGGTATAGGATTTTGTTTTGCCCCTGATTTTGCATATCCATCATTTGGGTTTGAAGAGTTTGCATTTTTTGCATTAACATATCTGTTTGATATTGAGGCTGGTGTGTGTGGACATTCCTTTGTGTTGTGGTGGGTATGAGGCTGCGCCTCTATGTCCCTTGAGTAGGAACATAGGATTTCATCCTAGGGACTTGATATTGATTCCCCACTGAGTGATTTGTAACTGGAGGGTCATGAGTAGCCCATGGAGGGTTTTGATGTGTTTGTTGTTGTGATTAAAACTGGGGTTGATAATGCTGGGGTAGATATTGCTGCTGTTGAGGTTTGGTTTGAAATTGGGTTTGTTGTTGCTGAGGTTGGATTTGAGGCAACTAAAGCTGGGTTTGTTGTTGAAGGGGTTAGAACTGAGGAAACTAAAGATGGGGTTGTTATTGCAGGGGTTGGATTTGAGGCAACTAAAGCTGGGGTTGTTGTTGCGGAGGTTGGATGTGAGGCAATTGAAGCTGAGGTTGTTGTTGTGGAGGTTGGCTTGGTATCAGAATGGGAAAAGATATAGCCTTGGGTGGGCCTTGACTATAAGTCATTCCTGCAGAGATGGATCCCTGTGGGCATGAGGTGTTGATCCCAAGACTAGTGTGAATTGACTGTAGCAATGGCATAGTTTTAGAATAGTTGGTGTTTAGTGGGATGGAAGGCATAGCATGAGAGCTTGATTGTCCTATACATGAGACCAAAGGTGGAGGCATACTAGTGACCATGGGTGCACTTAGTTGTGAGCCTTTCATGCCTTGAGTAGATGGTGTGTTGGCTTGGGTGGGGTCATTGGTTTGATTGGATATAGTCTGTGTCAAAGTGGGTAAAACCAATGGTGGAATGATTGGAGACACAACAGGTAGTATTTTAGGAAGCTGAGTAGTATTCTGACCTGCTAGAGGGTTTTTAGGCCATATAGTCGATACACTGAATTCAGCGGGGAGTTTGACTCCTTTCTTTATTAGCATGGCCAAGTAACGTTCAGGGATCCTCTCTACAACAATGTCAACTACTTTCATAGAGTAAGCATCCTGTTCCACATCTTCAAGTTCTTCTTCTATGATATCTTTGAAAAAGGCTGCCGCACGGGGCTGTTCAATAAAGAGAGCAAAACTGGTGTTCATGAAGGGATCGTTCTCTTGCTCTATTTCCCGAGCAGGGAAACAGTTGATATACGACTCATCAGGTTGAGTTCTATCCTTAGAACTTGTGTAAGGTCCTCCATGAGGTGTTTGAGACATAGTGTGGTCTAGGTTTTGTAACTAAAACAAGTGATATAAAGCAAACAAAGAAGAAGATCCTTTCTGAGGAAGAAAGATGATGATGTTTGATATGATGAGATCAAGGTATTTCAAGTCTGAGCTTTTGAACTAACAATGTTTTTGACAATAATCGTGCTTTATAGAGAAAGGGTAATCTTTAATGTTTAGAGATTCACAC
>MU223797.1:1210791-1241321 GCA_018584345.1 Thuja plicata
AGAGTGATGAAGGAATCTTTCTAGGTATTCCACCAAGAGCAAGGCTTATAAATGTCTAAATAAAGCCTCTAACAAAATTGTTGAAAGTGCAAATGTAAAGATAGATGAATTTGCAGAGAAGAATGAATAGGAAAGCACTAAAGAACCAGAGGACTGCAATAGGTTTTCTTATAATGAGGAACCTGACACTCTACCCGACCAACAATGTAGAGCTCCCAAGCAATAGATCATTGCACCTGAGCATTAGGCTGAAAATACCCACAATCAAAATATTGCTCAAGATGATGGACAAAGTGATGGAGAAAAAAATGAAGAAAAAAATGATGATCAAGATGATAGACAAAGAGCTGAACCTGTACTTGCAAGATATGTCAGAAGGAACCATCCACAGAACTAGATCATTGGAGACAAGAAGGCTGGTATGAGAACCAGAAGTAAGTCTCTAAATACAAGATTTCTTATTTATGATTATGATCCCAAATCTATTAATACTACACTTGATAATGATGAATGGATAAGTGCTATGAATGAAGAGATTGAGTAGATAGAGAAAAACAAGACATGGAACCTTGTACCGAGACCATATGAAAAAAATTTCATTGGTACAAAATGCATATTCAGGAATAAGCTGAATGAGAATGGAGAAGTCACCAGAAATAAAGCAAGACTAGTATCCAAGGGGTATGCACAAGAAGAAAGAATTGACTATGGAGAGACCTGTACAACCGTTGCTAGGCTAGAAGGAGTGAGAATATTACTTTCTTATGTTGCATGTAAAGGATTCAAGGTATATCAAATGGATGTCAAGTCTGCATTCCTAAATGGAATACTTGAAGAAGAGGTATACATTGAACAACCAGAAGGGTTTGTTGATCTAGACAAGAGGGACATGGTATGTAGACTACACAAATCCCTATATGGATTGAAATAAGCACACTGATCCTGGTATGAAAGACTTCATTCCTATCTTATAAGTATTGGATTTGTAAGGACTAGTGAAAACAGTAATCTTTATTCGAAGGAAGATACTGATGCTAACATTTTGATTGCTGAGATATGTGTTGATGACATCATATTTAGAGGCAATGATATCCTATAAAAATAATTTACAAATGAAATGAGAAAAGAGTTTGAGATGTCTATGTTTGGAGAGATCAATTTCTTTCTTGGTCTGTAGATTATGCAACAAGATGAAGTTATTTTCATTACACAATCCAAATACATCAAAGAAGTACTAAAAATATTCAAGATGGAAGAGTCCAAACCAATTGGAACACCGATGGCAACTGGATGCAAGCTGACAAAAGAGGACAAGTCATCAGAGGTAAATTAGACTTAGTACATATATATGACTGGAAAACTCATGTATGTTGTACACACTAGACTGGATATTGCCCAAGTAGTAGGAATAGTTGCAAGATTTTTTGCTAATCCTAGAGAATCACATATGACTGCTGTGAAAAGAATCCTAAGATATCTGAAGAATACTAAGGAGTATGGCTTATGGTATAAAAGAGAAGGAAAATTTGAACTTAAGGTCTTTACCGACGCTGATTGGGCTGGAAATATTGATGACCGAAAGAGCACAACTGGAGGAACATTCTTTATGGGTGACAGACTTGTCACATGGATCAACAAGAAGCAAGGATGCATCTCTTAGTCTACTGCCGAAGCAGAGTATGTTGTTGCTACTGCAAATTGCTCAAATATTGCATGGATGAAATAGTTACTGGAAGGTATGCATATAAAAATTTTAGAACCAGTAATTATCTATTGTGTTAAAAAAAGTGCAATAAACATTTCCAAGAATCCATTCATGCAATGCTCAAAAAAATCATATTGCCATCAAGTATCATTATTTAAGAGAACAAGTTCAAGCAAAGGAGGTTATACTTGAGTATGTGCAATCAAAGGAACAATTGGTCAATATCTTCACCAAGCCACTGCCCAAGGATGCATTTGAATACTTGAGAAAGAGACTAGGGGTCAGACCCTTGTCTACTGGTCAGTAAGCTGACTAGAAGGTTGCATCAGACTTCATATTATCATAATATCATCGATGTTCATGCAAGAAGATAGATGGAGTTCAATGATACATCTATACATAGAAAGGTATGTATCTATTTCAAGCAACAGATTTATGACCGATGAATTGGGAAATTCAAGGAATATATTATGGATAGAAAGGATTTGTTTGACACTACTATCAAATATTTGTTTGGAATTGTTGTGAAAGGGAGAGAGATATCTCATTATCATACTGATAAAGGGAGAGATTATGTCCATTATCATCTCAAGGAGAGATCATTTCCATCGAAGTAGCCAAAGGGAGAGATGTAACAAGAAAGGGAGAGTACACACAAAGGAAAAGAATTGCTAACAAGAGACATCACAAGAAAGGACAGTAGTCAAAGGGAGAGAGTTTAACACATAAGGAGAAAACATCACATCAGAGAAAGAAATATTCTACATCTATCTAGTTAAGGGATTGAAGAGAAACATAAAGCTGCAAGAATCAAATAAAATCTATTTGAGCTTACCGATAGCCAGACATTTGTAATAGTTACATTAGAAAATCTTGATGAAACTATATATTTCATATTGTATTAGTAATAGTATAGTATGATAATGTAGTATGTTTCCATCAATGCCAAAGGGAGAGATTGTTGACATGTAACTGATTGAATGTTTGAAGATGTTAACTTGATGATCATGCAAGACATTAAATTATTTAATGTATTGTATTTTCATTGATGTCAACTTGATATAATTTGTATGGTCATGGAAATATAGCCAAAGACTTCAAAGAACCAATGAATCAAAGGTTATACTATCAGTAATGCTTTTAAGTCAATTATTCACTAAGTGATTGTATACACCAACAGAGTGCACGTCGACAGTCAGAGTAAAAGAGAAAAGTCACAGTGTTACCCAATGAAGTAATGCACAACATTACTAATGAGAAAATTCACAGTATTTCCTGAAAAGAAAAGCAGAGAGTAACCCGACGGAAAGAATTGCAGTGTTTCCCAATGAAAAAGACATGGAGGGAGATCCTGATGACAACTGAAGTCACACGGATAGATAGACAGTTATCACCAATGACTAACTAAAGTGTTGACCGACAGAACAAAGAGTTCAGAAATGACCAATTCCTTAGCTATCAAGAGGTATAAATAGACTTAACAGATACTTATCATTTTTTTAATCATCCATATAAATTCGGAGATAATTAATTATTTTAAAGCTGATTTGTCCAGTTGGAAAGAAGATCTCTTTGAGATAAAACTAGAGTTTGCTTTAAATCTATTGGCGAGAATTGTGGATCACGCCAAGAATCAAGAAAGCCAAGAAAAGGTAAATCATGTCTATATAGAGACAAACCCAATTCATTACAAATGGGGGAAAGTGTGGGGTGAACAAGAGAAGAGGAAAGATGCAAAAGAAAATCTGAAGGAGAAGAAGTCTTCATTCTGTCCTGATCAACAAACTAAGGGAAGAGAAAGATTGTGTAGACACCGACGAATAGTGACATAGCATCATAGTGAAAAATAGTGTGGAGCAAAGGTATAGAATTGATTATATTGATCAGAAAGGTAATGGACTTATAATAGATTTGAAAATTTGCAATTGAGTTGTATGTATGAACAGATCATTAGTGTTTCAGTTTAACCATTGAAGCATCAAGTCTCTTAACCGAGTAGGACTTAAAATTCTTTTACAATTGAGATACATCCAAAGGAGTATCAAAAATTTTGATCATAAAAGTAGCATTGGATATGCCCGATACCTATTAACAGGCCAAGTGAGTGTTTGATCAAGGATGATAGCATTAGATGTCAAATACTAGGTGACAAACTATCTTTTAAATCCTCTAACAAGGTCACACCTAACAGTGTGTTTGTAACCTTTAATAGGGTTGGCTCCTAACAGAGCTCACTTTAGAAGAGTGAAAATTTGGGGTACCGGTCCCAGTGGTTTTTCCCTTAACAAGGTTTCCATGTTGAAATCCATGTGTTATGTGTTTACCTTTCATTACTTTACTGTTTTACATTTCACATATGAAATTATGGATTTATCAGTATACTCTGCATATTTACTGTGTTTCAGTAAATAGTTTACTGCTTATCAGTAAATCATACAGAACAGAGATTTACAAAGCAATCCAACAAGTAGAAAATTGATATAAGTATTTCAAGGGATTCATCTTGTAGGATAGAAGATAACCTGAGACATAATTTTTTGTTATAAGTTTTAAGGGTTGATTTAAGGATTAATTTTTGAGGCCACTGACTCACCCCCCCTCCCCCCTATCTCAGTTATTACTAACATCAGCTTCAGCTAGTTATTTCCACTTGATGAGGTAATCCTTGTAGTTACCCTTCCTTGTCTTCTTGATCACTTTAGAATACAGTATACTTTCCAATTTTAGTGGCATTGGGGTAGGCAAGTCTTTCACCCAATCATCATCCCCTAAATCTGCAAGAGTGGGCTGACCTATGTCTAGATATGGTCCCTTGTAGGGATATAGGTCACAAACATTGAAAATGGGTGAAATCCCCAAATTAGGAGGCAACTCTACCTCATAGGCATTCTTTCCATACTTATGAAAAATCTTCAATGGGCCTATCTTCTTCATGAGTAGCTTAGTTGGCTGACCCTTGAGTAGCCTTTCCTTCCCGAGCTAGGCAAGTACTAGATCCCCAACTTTGAACTGTAAATCCCCTCTTGTCTGATCAACTTTGGACTTATACTTCGCCACTTGCTTTCGTAAAGTCTTGTTGACTTGATCATGGAGCTCCTTCATATGTTCTGAAAATGACTCCCCTTGTGCACTCCTTTTGACCTTCAAAATGAGATCCCTCAACTCTAAGATCCCTCTAGGATTAACCCCATATACTATTTCAAAGGGGATTTTACCAGTACTCCTATTAATGGAGTCATTATAGGAAAATTTTTCTTGCCCTATGATGTGATCCCATGACTGACCATATTTCTTAGTCAAGCATCCTAGAAAGTTCCCTAGTGACCTATTGAATACCTCTATTTTTCCATCTGACTGTGGGTGGTAGGTTGAAGAAAAATAAATTTTGTACCCAACATTTTCTAAAGAGTCCTCCAAAAATGACCCACAAACTTAGTATCTCTCTCACTTACTATATTCAGTGGCAATCCATAGATCCTTACAATGTCTCTAAAGAGTAGCCCTACAATTTGGGAAGCATAATTGTTTTTCTTACATGGAATGAAGTGATCCATTTTTCTAAAATGGTCCACCACCACAAATACACTGTCATGAACCCTTTTTTTCTTTGGTAACCCCAACACAAAGTCCATACTTAGGCACTCCCAAGGCCTTTGGGGTATGGATAGGGGTTGGTACAACCCACTATTACTACTTTGTCCTTTTTCCCTCTGAAAAATCTAACATTTCTCTACAAATATCCTAACATCTGACTATAACTTAGGCCAATAGTAATTCCTATTTACCTGCTCCAATGTTTTATCCACTCCAAAGTGGCCTCCCAAGCTTCCTTGGTGTTTCTCCTTCACAATGTTCTCCCTCATTGAGCACTAAGGTATATACATGAGGTGTCCTTTAAACAATAGCCCTTCCTACAAAATAAAATCATTGAAATCCACTTTAAATCCCTGTTGGAACTTCACACATGCCTCATAGGCATCTTTGAAATATTTTTCCTCCTTGTAGAGGTATTTCAAGTCATCCATCCCTACACTTTGTAATTGTATCTCCTGTATGGTTAAGACTCTTCTTCTAAGAGCATCTATAACCTTGTTTTGAACCCCTTTCTTATGCTTTATAACAAATGTATAAGCTTTCAATTATTCTACACACTTCAAGTTCCTATGATTCATTTTTTCTTGCCCATTCAAGAAACTTAGAGCATGGTTGTCAGTGTAGACCACAAATTCCCTAGGTAAGAGATAGTGTCTCCATTTTTTAAGGGCTTGTACCATAGCATACAACTCCAAATCATAGGTGAAGTACTTTTGTTTGGCCTCATTTAACTTTTTTGAAAATAATGCCATAGGGTATCCCTCTCGGCTTAACACTGCTCCAATGGCTAACTTTCGAGCATCACATTATACCATAAATAGTTGATTTAAATTAGGAAACCTGAGTGTAGGTAACTATTCTATCCTCTTTTTCAACATTTCAAACCCTTGGTCTACTGCTATAGTCCATTTAAATTGACATTTGAGTCCACCTTTTATAGTGTTGAGAATATGGGCACATACATGACTGAAATTTCTTACAAATTTCTTACAGTAGGAGGACAATCCATGAAAACTCCTAACATCCCCTATGGACCAAGGTGTGGGACATTCCAATATTGAATTAACCTTATCAGGGTCCATCTTCATACATCCATTAGCAACCACAAAACCAAGGTAAACTAGTTTATTTTTTAGAAACTCACACTTTTCTTGATTGATCATCAACTTTTATTGATGTATTCTCTTCAAGGCCATCTCCAAATTCTTCATGTTCTCCTCCTTGGACCTACTAAATATCAAAATGTCACCAAGATATACTATTACAAACTTACCAATAAAATTCTTTAGTACTTCATTCATGAGCCTCATGAATGTGCTAGGTGCATTAGTTAGGCCAAAGGGCATAACTAGCCACTCATACAGCCCTTCATTCATCTTGAAGGTTATTTTCCACTCATCACCAGGCCTAACCCTGATTTGGTGATATCTAGACTTCAAATCCACCTTTGAAAAATAACATGAACCTCCCAAATTATCCATCAAATCCTCAATCCAGGGCATTGGGAATCTATATATGATTGTAATCTTGTTTATATCTCTAGAGTCCTTATACGTCCTCCATTTTCCATCCTTCCTAGGTGAAAGAATAGTAGGCACAAAACAGGGGCTCAAACTCTTCCTTATCAATCCCTTTTCCAACAAATCTTGAATCTGATTTGCTATCTCTGCATTTTGACTTGGTGTCATCTTATATGTTGCTTTGTTTAGAAAATTTTCTCTAGGAATGAGGTCTATCTAATGACTCACATCCCTCATGGGTGGTAGGGCACTTGGAAAACCACTATCCACTATGTCATGATACTTTTCCAACAATGCTTGTATCTCTGGTGGCATGTTGACTTTCTCTTTCGTCTCCTCCTTTGGCTTCACTATCACTGCACAACAGACTCCTTTCTCCTTCTTCATATCTTTTAGAAATTCATTTCCAATCAAGAGAATCACACTAGTTCCCACATGCATCTCCTCACTAGGTTCCTGCAATGGATCTATTTGAAACTTCTTCCCTAGCTTAGTGATAACATAGTTTTTCTTTTCTCCATCATAGATAGCCTTCACATCATATTGCCAAGGATGACCTAAAATAAGATGACATAGGACCTTGTCCTTGTACTCACCTATTTAAAACTCCACCAAGGTTTGTTCATCTACCACTATTTTTTGACCCTTGTTCAACAAAGAAACTTTATAGGGTGTGGTGTGAGGTATCCTTCTAAGCTTCAATTTTTCCACCATCTCTATGGATACTATATTCTCATTGGATCCAAAGTCCACTATCAATTTGAAAATATTCTCATGAGACCTACAAGTTGTCTTAAACAAATTCTTTCTTTGAGGTGGCTCTATAGTTCTAGGTACCTTCAACAAAGTTCTTCTTAGCATTAGGTTCTCTTCATCCATTACTGGTCCTGCCTTGGAAATGGGAGAAGTGACACTTTGAGTATCATCTTCTTGAACCAACTGATTCCTCCTATCTCCCATAGAAGATGAGGTAGCCTTTTCAGGACATCTACCCATTGTGTGACCCACTTGATTGCATTTATAACATCTTCCAGTGAAGACAGAATTAGATCTTCCTTGAGACTAAAACCTACCTCTTGGTGGTCCTCTTCATATGCATCCCCCTCTTTGAAAAGATCCTCTGAACTGATTACCTCCACTGTTATCCATAGACTGATTCTCCTCTGGTCTATTTGGGCTTTGTCCTATACAAAAATGACTCCTTCCTCTGAAACCTTTGTTATTGTTACCACCTCTTCCTCTTTGATGGAAGTTATTCCTCCTTCTAGCCTTATTCTCTTCCCTCAAGGCTAACTAAAAACACGTGTGCATAGTTTCAGGAGCCATCAAGCTAATTTCATCATGTATCCCTTGTCTCAACCCATTGAGATACCTTTCCACCTTCTCCATTTCTTCTTCTTGTCTCCTAGACCTTAGGATCAATTTGTGAAACTCCTCAGTATAGGCACTCACTATCATCTCCTTTTGTCTCAAGTTTTGAAATTTTTGATACATCTAAATCTCATAGTCAGCAGGCAAGAATCGTGCCCTCAATCTGATCTTCATCCTCTCCCAAGAAACTATCTTCTTCTTTACACTAGTTACCCTATCATCCTGCATCATGTTCCACCACACCAATGTAGATCCTTTGAGCCTAGCCTTTGCATAGCTAACCCTCTCCTCCTTTGATACTTCTTTATAGTCAAACTGATTGTCTATGGCCTCTAGCCAATCCAACAACTCTTCTCCATTCAGGTTTCCATAGTAATAGGGTATGTGTTCCATATTGTCCTTATTAATGGACTTAAATGCATCCAAGAATACCTTTTTATCCTTATCCATCTCATGTTCTTTACCTTTGTTAGATGACTCTTCTGTCTGACTTTCAACATCCTCATCACTCTCATCTTCCCATTCAGTGATCTTCTTTTTACTCTTTATCTCAGACACACTAGCCTTCTCCAAGAGGCCCTGAACCAATTCCACATTGGCATCCCTACTCATTTCCTTAGGAGGCATGTTGTCAACATCTTGACTCTCCTCCCCTTCAGACATACACAAACTTCAAGAAATTCTAGCTCTGATACCACTCTGATGCAGAGGGTTTAGTACTCTAGTGATTTCTTTACTCAATATGCTTCTTTCTCCCCCCTAACCATCCAATGGTTTCCTTCTTTTGGATTCTTCTCCAATTAGGATTTCCAAGACCCTCACTACCAACTTCTTCTTCAAGGTATAGTTCATCTATTTGAAGATTTCAAAGTTTCTAGGCTTAACTAGTCCAACTAGTTCCTCAATTACCTAGACTTCCTCACTAGATTTCCTCCTAGAATCCTGAACCCCTAGCTTAGGATCTTCCCATACATCCCATAGACTCTTTTCTATGTCCTTGGATCATTAAATTTCATTCCAAACCCTTTCCCACACTTCTAGATACTTACCAATCCAATTGGTATCAAATTCACTAGGAGGCCTAATTGCCCTATTTCCAAGTAGGTCAAAATTCATTGTTTTTGGGCTAGTACTCCCAAACAACCCCACAAAAGACCTTGAAAATATTCAAGGTATCTATTAAACCCTATCAGAATCCAAAATCCTGGCTTCTAGATGCACCCACAACCCTAGTATCCATCAGGCCCTAGTTTTTAGCATATTATTTAGGCCTCTGGACCAGTCAGCACAAATAATTGCAAAATTGACCTTCAACCTTTTTCTCACCATCCACCACCTTTTGAATCTTCAAGAAGACTTTTTAGGGCTTCTACAAATGCCTCTAAGTCCTTTCCCCAAGATCATAGGTGCTCATTCCAAATCCTTCTTATCCATGTCCTGGCTCACCTGTTCCTAACAGTCAGCCATAGGGCTTCAAACATAGTCTTGAAACCTAATTGAAACTAAAAAAATGAAAGAATAAAGCATATTTACACACTCTAACCTTTCATCCCGTAGGGTTTTATTCATTTCCACCGGTGGATGCTTAGGTTAGAGCCATTTTGGGCACTGAGACTCTGCAAATGGAATCACAGACCAATGACCTTGCAATTAATGTAACTCTCTACTCCTAGAACTTCAAAGAAAATTAAAGTATGTAAAAGAAAGCTAACATGAAACACTACACCCCCATGGGATCCGATCTCCTTTCCCAATCCCTACAGGACCATACAAAATGCAGAAAGCTCTATATTTTACAAGGATACAGTCAAAACCATCCATATAGAAGTTCACAAAATAAATGTTACAATCCAAAATTTCATTAACCTATCCAAATCATCGAATCCATGCTCATATACCGAGCATGGGTAGTTACAACTGCTCTAACTTCATTTTTTCAATTTCTTGCAAAAGTTGCTTGAGCAACTTTTTGCATTTTGGGCTGTCTGACTTTTTTTGTCAACTCGATGGATGAGTTTGACATCCATGACCCTAGTGAGGATACTTAGGGTCCTAAAACACACACTAAAACCACATTACATCAAAATAGAAAATTTTCCCTATTTTAGGCCAAAATGACCCTAAATCACCTAATGAGCACTATTGGCTCTATTGGCTCTTACAAACATGAACTTGGACAACAATGTATCTAACCTATTGGATCTTATTCCAATCCACAAAACAAAACCTAATTCAACCCTAAAACACACCAACACATCAAAGAGGGAGGTGGCCTGCACCACATGTGATATGAGAAACCCCTATCAATTATCCATCTATCACGTTTACTTGTATATGAAATAAGTGTAGTTTTCTCATCTTCATCAAAATCACCTTTTATAGCAACATAAACAACTTGTATATCATTTTCATCAAATATATCAGATTCACTATCAGTTTCTTCTTCAGCAATATAATACGATTTCTTACCTTTGTCCTTATAGTCCTTACACCTTCTAAAATCTCTGTCATCCCTTTTGTCTTTGTACTTGCTTTCTCTTCTTTCATCTTTTTCATTCCTGTTACGACATCTTGTTTCCATATGGCCAACTTTGTTACATGGAAAATATATTATAGGAAGTTTACCTTTGAATTTTCCTTTTCCTCTCGGTAGTCTTCTAGCCCTAAGTGCTTCAAGTTCATCAAGATCACCATCAGAAGTGTCACTGTCACTGTTCACATGTATTTATTTTCCTTTCTTAGATTTATGAAGATTCAATTGTGATTTGAGTGTAGAATCAACATTGTGAGTGAAATTATCAAAAATTGATAACTCTAAAGCACTAATTCTACGAACTAAACCTTCCAGGGTTAAGTTGTTACCAGGAGTACATCTCAGTTCTTACATAGAAAGTACTCTAATAGCATAAATAGGAAGTAAGTTTCTTAGTACCTTGCTAATAATAGTATCATCATCAATAGATCCATTAGCTCCTGTAATAGCATTTACAACCTCCTTAACTCAGCCACAATATTGAACAATAGTTTCACCATCTAAAATTCTCATTTCATAAAACTTACCTCTCAAGCTTTCAGATTTGGCTCTCTGTACATTTGTATCACCTCTATAGATGGTTTTGAGTGTGTCCCACATTTATTTTTCAGTTTTACAATCTTTTATATCGTTAAATTCAGGATAACTTAGGGATGATGCAATCTCCAACATTGCTTGGCTGTGTTCTTGTTTTTCCTTCATCTGTTGAGATGTCATAATTGTAGGTACTATTATGTAGTCATGTTCCACATAGTACTTTTCTGCTTCTCCCATTCTAGCTATATGTAACTTAATAAAACTTTTCCATGAAGGGAAGTTCTCCTTGTTCAGCCTCAGTGCCTCCTTTTTATACATCTTGATCTTTGGCTTCAAGTACCTTCAAACTTTTTCCTTACAAACACCACAACTCTCTCATACCAATTGTTAGAATGATTCAAAATAACTGAGAGGGGGGTGAATAAGTTATCCTAGGTCTAGATGTACCAATTGAAATTATAAGCACTTTAACCAACTCAGATCCACTCAGTAAACCACTCAATCTCTATAGCATGTAATTAGTAACATAAAATTGCAGTTCACTGTCCTAAAGTAATCAACTTGTAGAATATAAAACTCTTAATAGTAGAACAAATCAAATAAAATTCACATAAGTATGACACCATGATTTAACATGGAAACCTATTATGGGAAAAGAACTCCAGTAACATGCTACCAATTTTTCACTCTTCTTAAGTGAGCTCTTTGAGGAGCCAACTTTGTTAAATGTTACAATACACACTGTTAAATGTGACCCTGTTAAAGGATTTAATCACCTTGTTAAAATTGAGCCTTGTTAGAGGGCTTAGACCATTCCATTAGAATGTCACTTTGATTAAATGATTTAGAATTTGACTATTAGGTCAACCTTGTTTAAAAAGATTTTGCATTGATACAATGGTTAGAAATTAGCATTAATGTGATCTAAAACATAAAACTCACTTTGAAAATACAGATCCACTTTTGATCAAATGATATTTCATGAGCTGGCCTCTATTGTCATCTTTATCACTCAGAACTGCTTGGAAATTCGTTAAGCAATCACCACTGTGCAGTCTTCTACTGCTCTTCTCAACCCTCTATGCTTTCTACTTATATTTTCCAATCAACTTAATTAACCTCTCTACACACATAAACTCCAAATAGGTTAATCTTATACCTCTCTGATCAGGTAGCTAGATCTTTTGTCACTTAATCATCACCATAGATCTTAGGGTTTGGTCAGATCTCTAAAAAATCCTTCCAACATTTCATTTTCCATCTACCTTATAGAATACATCCTAAAACTCCTTCTTGAACTCATACATAGAAATTATTAAACATATATTAAATGCTCATTTAATTCTCCACAATGATCATCCTTATCTTAAATATGCTTCACATATCCCAAGAAATCAACTATGTCAGAAAAGATCTCAAATCTTAATCGAACTATCAAAATATTGACACTCGTTCATCAGTGTGTTCTTCCGCTTGGTCATCATTAGATAACTTGGTAATTTATTGACACTCGGTAAATACTGATGCTCAGTCAACACTAAATTTTTTTGGCATGTACTAGTGCTTAGTCGACACTCGCATCACTCGGCACATACATAAGTTCCTTAATCTTTTTCTCTGTTACTCAGTCAAGACTAAACTTGTAGTCATCCAAACTTCACTTGGTGTAAAAGATAAACGACATATTACCTTACCAGCATGTAATCTCATCAAGTACCCATTGTAGTTTCACATAACTCAACCATTTCACTTGGTCTTCTTGTTATCTCCTCTTTTAAAATCTTCTTCATCAATAAATTGATATGGCACTTTACAAGATAGAAATTGTGATGCAGTGGGCATCAATGGAACTCTTCTAAATCTACATATTCTACTTTATTTGTCTTCATAGACATCTATTTAGAGACTCGCCATATTTTACTACTCATAATAAAAACATTCAATTTAATATAACAACATCAACTTGACATTATCTCCCATTTACATTTCTGAAACAAGCTCACAAAAGGTACGTTCACTGATCTGCATACTTTGCTTATTGTGACTGTCATTAATAGGACAATTTTCAATACCCTTACTCTATAATTCATAACTTTCAGAAAAGACATAATTGTATCAATCACTCCGGTGAGAATGTTCCCAATTATGATCAACCCAACATATCCAAAATTGGTAAATATCCAATAGTTCAATAATTATTTATGACCCCCGTACAAAGACTGAATTTCACTTTCACGGAATAAAAAACTCATTGCAAAGTTATTAATTTATTTTCAAAACAATGCTTGCCCACTAAGATATACACCTAAAATGACCACCATTTGATCCAAATCGGGACTATTGCAACCCAATACATATCCAAATAGTGTATTTAAATATCATTTATGATTAACTCAGAGGAAACCAATATAAAAATTAGACTGGACTTATTAATGTCAATTTTCAGGAACTTGAGACATTTCACTGTTGAACTCTATAACCAAAACCGACACATAGAAACATATAATTACCATTCAAAAGAAAACTTATGAAACCGATTGCGGAAGATATAAAGAACTTGACTCAACAGAAATGAGCACCATTGATTAACTCTATTGAAATACATTTCATTAAAACCCAATGAATACATAATATCGGTGGCTCTCTGGCTGAAAGCCAGAGAGCCCGATTCCTTTCACAATCTTCTTCTCTATTCACGGTAACTTCTTCCTCTATTGACTATGTCTTATTTGGTTACATTATAGCCCATTTTATCATTCTCTTGGGTGCTTACAAAGACTCTTCATATTCTTGGATCGGTTACTAATAACCACTAGGCAAAATGGTGTAGAATTATTACTTTTGCAAATTATGATTACATGACAACTTGGATTTGAACATACGTGAATAACCTTAATAATAAAATGTAGATATTTTCATGGGTGTCACTGCACCATACTCCCAAGCTTTAAAATTTTCCATGTCCCATGGAAATGCTTTGGTGAGAATCTGCAAACAAATCCTTGGCCTCTTTGTCTTCATCACTGCATCAACGCCTCTACTGCTTCCTCTATCTCTTTCAATAGTGACTCCTCTCAATGGAGTTTACACTATGCTTCTGCCATTGTACATTCCACTCCTCTATGCTATGATAACACCACATGCTCTGTCCCTCACCTGGGAGTCCCTTCATGCCCCCCTCCCCAGTCTATTGGTGACACACAAGACCATCTCCTATGGCCTTTGGTAGACCTTCCTGTCCACCTCCTGCAGCTGAGCGAACCAGCACAAAATATGCAACCATAAACTGCATAACATAAATCCAACATAACCACAATACTGCTTGGTGTAGATTCCATCTACATGCTTAGAATCTGCTGAGCTCTAATACCAATTGATGTAGTGGGCATCGATGAAACTCTTCCAAATCTGCATATTCTACTTTATTTGTCTTCATAGACATCTATTTAGAGACTCACCATATTTGACTACTCATAATAAAAAAAATCAATTTAATATAACATCAAATTGACATTATCTCCCATTTACATTTCTGAAACAAGTTCACCAAAGGTATATTCACTGATCTGCATACTTTGCTTATTGTGACTGTCATTAACATGACAGTTTTCAATACCCTTACTCTATAATTCATAAATTTCAGAAAAGACATAATTGTATCAATCGCTATGGTGAGAATGTTCCTAACTATGATCGACCCAACATATCCAAAATTGGTAAAGATCCAATGGTTCAATAATTATTTATGACCCACAAAGACTAAATTTCACTGTCACAGAATAAAAAATTCATTGCAAAGTTATTAATTTGTTTTCAAAACAATGCTTGCCCACTAAGACATAGACCTAAAATGACCACCATATGATCCAAATCGGGACTTTTGAAACCCAATACATATCCAAATAGTGTATTTAAATATCATTTATCATTAACTCAGAGGAACCTAATATACAAATTAGACTAGACTTATTAATGTCAATTTTCTGGAACTTGAGACATTTCACTGTTGAACTCTATAACCAAAACTGACACATAGAAACATATAATTACCATTCAAAAGAAAACTTATGAAACCGATTGCGGAAGATATAAAGAAATTGACTCAACAGAACTGAACACCATTGATTAACTCTATTGAAATACATTTCATTAAAACCCAATGAATACATAATATCGGTGGCTCTCTGGCTGAAAGCCAGAGAGCTCAATTCCTTTCACAATCTTCTTCTCTATTCATGGTAACTTCTTCATCTATTTACTATGTCTTATTTGGTTACATTCTAGCCCATTTTATCATTCTCTTGGGTGGTTACAAAGACTCTTCATATTCTTGGATTGGTTACTAATAATCACTAGGAAAAACGGTGCAGATTTATTACTTTTGCAAATTAAGATTACATGACAACTTGGATTTGAACATATGTGAATAACCTTAATAATGAAATGTAGATATTTTCATGGGTTTCACTACATGATACTCCCAAGCTTTAAAATTTTCCATGTCCCATGGAAATGCTTTGGTGAGAATCTGCAAACAAATCCTTGGCCTCTTTGTCTTCATCACTGCATCAATGCCTCTACTGCTTCCTCTATCTCTTTCAACAGTGACTCCTGTCAATGGAGTTTACACTATGCTTCTACCATTGCACAGTCCACTCCTCTATGCTACGATAACACCACAAGCTCTATCCCTCACCTGGGAGTCCCTTCATGCCTCTCTCCCCAATCTATTGGCGACACACAAGATCATCTCCTATGGCCTTTGGTAGAGATTCCTGTCCACCTCCTGCAGCTGAGTGAACTGGCACCAAATCTGCAACCATAAAATGCATAACATAAATCTAACATAACCACAATACTTCTTGGTGTAGATTCCATCTACACGCTCAAAATCTTCTGAGCTCTGATACCAATTGATGTAGTGGGCATCGATGAAACTCATCCAAATCTGCATATTCTACTTTATTTGTCTTCATAGACATCTATTTAGAGACTCACCATATTTTACTACTCATAATAAAAACATTCAATTTAATATAACAACATCAACTTGACATTATCTCCCATTTACATTTCTGAAACAAGCTCACCAAAGGTACGTTCACTGATCTGCATACTTTGCTTATTGTGACTGTCATTAACAGGACAGTTTTTGATACCCTTACTCTATAATTCATAACTTTCAAAAAAGACATAATTGTATCAATCGCTCCAGTGAGAATGTTCCCAATTATGATCGACCCAACATATCCAAAATTGGTAAATATCCAACGGTTCAATAATTATTTATGACCCCCATACAAAGACTGAATTTCACTTTCACAGAATAAAAAACTCATTGCAAAGTTATTAATTTGTTTTCAAAACAATGCTTGCCCACTAAGACATACACCTAAAACGACCACCATTTGATCCAAATGGGGACTGTTGCAACCCAATACATATCCAAACAGTGTATTTAAATATCATTTATGATTAAATCAGAGGAACCCAATATACAAATCAGACTAGACTTATTAATGTCAATTTTTTAGGAACTTGAGACATTTCACTGTTGAACTCTATAACCAAAACTGACACATAGAAACATATAATTACCATTCAAAAGAAAACTTATGAAACCGATTGCAGAAGATATAAATAACTTGACTCAACAAAACTGAACACCATTGATTGACTCTATTGAAAGACATTTCATTAAAACCCAATGAATACATAATATCGGTGGCTCTCTGGCTGAAAGCCAGAGAGCTCGATTCCTTTCACAATCTTCTTCTCTATTCACCGTAACTTCTTCCTCTATTGACTATGTCTTATTCAGTTACATTCTAGCCCATTTTATCATTCTCTTGGGTGGTTACAAAGACTCTTCATATTCTTGGATCGGTTACTAATAATCAATAGGCAAAACGGTGCAGAATTATTACTTTTGAAAATTAAGATTACATGACAACTTGGATTTGAACATACGTGAATAACCTTAATAATGAAATGTAGATATTTTAATGGGTGTCACTGCACCAAATTGTCTTACCAGTTAAGGTTTGACATCAATGGCAATATAATAATTGTTTCAATTGTAGCTTCCAACAACTAGTTGTTAGGTCAAGTTCTCTGAATCATATCTTGTCATATATCGGTTTCATCGCTTCACATCAAACTAAGTATTTGATCAAGATCTGGATCTCATTGTAATGGTAATCAATTTCATCACTTTACATAAAATTGGTTAGGCATTATTATCCTAAAAAATTGTGCAAGTAATCAATTTCATTGCTTCACATCAAATTGGTTATTCTAGTCTCAATTTATCATCAAAATATTCAGATAAGTTGGGGCATCAATTTCATGGCTTCACGTCAAATTGATCATTTAGTCTTCCTATCAATTCTATGAAAAAATCTATCTAGTTCTTCAATAAATATAGGATCTATAGGATATTTAATCATTTTTTTGTCCAATCAAGTTCAGAATTGATTCCTAATCAAGAATAGTTTCATCAACATTTGTATCAAACTATTCAATCGAATAAAGTTGTATTTAAACATCAGATGTTCTTTGAATCAACATTCTGATCGCACATCAATTCAAAGAAGGGAAAATGTAATCACCTAAAGATGGTCTGATATAATTGGAAGCCCTAATCTAAAATCAATTTTGCTATGTCCTAACCAATGTATTGAATTTAAATCTAATCACAATCATGTAATTAAACTAGATCAGTTTAATTATATAATTCATCAAAAATCAAGTATCCAAGATCACTAAACCAAAGATATTTATTTTTTAATTAATCCTAGTCATTTAAATCAAATCAAAATCTAAAATACATGGCTAAAGATATTAATTAAAGTTAATTAATTAATTCAAACATTTATATTCCTCCATTTGACCTCAAAGACAACTCATGGACCAATAAGGAGAAATCACATGGATCATTTGCGATTCAATCTTAGCCATCCCTCATGGATGCATATCAACTATCAAATTCAAATTTGAATTTGAATCCTTTTCCCTCCAAGGAGAGTCTATAAAATGTAGCCATTCTAAGCTCATTTCATATATGAATAGTAGATTTAAAGTAGCTAAATAACAGAAATTTCATTCTAGCATAATCTAGTTCATTGTTCTTCAATTCAATAGTTTCAATTTAATGCATTTAGAAACTAATGGAGCATATTTGAGAAATTGTAGATGCATTTTATGCATTTTAACTTGAATCTTCCATCATTAGATTGACAATTCACTATGAATTCATGTTTAAAATGAGAGCAATTTGTAAATTAATGTGGATTTTCTATCTACGAAGCAATAGGACACTTTTAGCATGTTAATTTGGTTCAATTTGGTTCAATTTTGATACTAACATGTTGATTTAATGTCTTATTGAGTGATTGTGTGTGGATTCTTGTAGGTACAACATCTACACATCACAACAATTGAACCTAACTGAGAGACAAAAAGGGTATCCAAAAATATAACAAACCAAATTCTGACACGTGCACAACTATTCTCTGCCCTAGATGCGAGCTCCTAGATGCAATCCTAAACTAACCATATGATAATCTTCCCTAAATGTAACTTCCTGGATGCGACCCTTGACTAAGCTCATTTCCTGGATGCAATCCTAAATTACAGGATGCAATCCTACATTTACTGTATGCAATTGTGTTCACTAGATGCGACTCTAAACCCTAAATATAACCTTTTGTTGCTAGGGTTTGTCTGCTAAATTTCTGTGTGTTTTAATATTTATAACTGTCTAGAACCATCTGAGAGGTGATAGATTTGTTATGTTTATCTTTTGTTTTCATTTCACCCACACCAAGCAAGTTTTTGTTAGATTGCAAGCATATCTACCCCTATCAAATTAGCTCATCATGAAAATATTTTCTCGTAGACTAATGTACACACTCAAAAGCTAATAAAAATACAACCATCACCAAGCATGCAATGGCTCTAGTCATGATGTCATATTATCTACCTCCAAACGCTACTAAGGGCACAAAATGACAAGTATCTTGGGGAGTTTATTATCCTCATTGCACAAATATTATTACCTTTCAGGGGTGAAATGGGTGGCCTCTATGCTATAGTTTTTAGTATAGGTCTTCATGCGACTGTATCCTTTGTGTCCGCACAAGCGTGATTTAGGCATACATTCCCACAAAGAATCTTAGCACAAGAAGTCACATAAATTTGATTGAGACCATGAGGCCCTACTTTGTGTTAGACGTGATACGAGTATAAGCTCAAATGACATTTGAATCTCAAGTCTTTGGTCCCAAAGAGTAAATTTTATTAATGTGAGTTGGAGTGGTGTGACTCGTACCTCATTCTCACATGGGTCATTCCCGAGAGATTTTTTCCTCAACTAGCACACCCATCTAAAGGTAAAGGAAAGTAAAGAGGATTGGCTACCTTGGAGTCTAGATTTCTGATTCTCCACTAGGGAGAAGAGCATACTCTCCTATCCATGTCATTTTATCCTATCAAACACATCATGCAAAGTTTATTTCTCCAAATTTGACCTCAAAGAGCAATTAATTTTTTTATTTTATGATTTTCCTAAAGGGAAAAGAGCATAATCCTCTTATTAGAGTAATAATTTGATTTCAAATTCAATTAAATTCCTATTCTATAAATTGAAACATGCATGATGCTTTGTTTCCTTTCCTTTAGGCAACCTGCAAAACCATGCATTAGTAGTGTTTAGTCATCTTCGACTTGTGTATTCCCTGTCAAACATCCTACAAAAATTATTAGGTTGTTTAAAATCCACCAAACACGTCATATTCACTCATTAGTTGTTAGAAATCAACTAATTATGCAAGTTTGAACACTATATGTGATCCAAAAATTCAAATAAATGTGATCCAAGATTGACTAAATGTGATTGAACCCTAAATGCGATCCTGAATCAAATAAATGTGATGCTCACCAAATGTGATCATGGGTTTCCCGGATGCAAGCCATGATTAACCAGGTGCAATCCTATTCACCGGAGGTGATCCTGTTCACCAAATGTGGATTTGCACTATCAGACAGAGAGTTAAAAATGGCATAAAATTGCTCAAAAAGAGGTAAAATATTGGGCTAATCCCCACGGTGGGTGCCAAAAACATAGTGTATAGTCAGAAAATGGAAGCACTTCCATTTTGGACTGGTTTACACCTTTGAGTGAGTGGATTTGGGTCATTTCAAGCACCTTGAATGGGTGTGTGAATTGAATCTTTCTTTTACCCTTGTTCTGCCCCCTTTTCCACTTCTCTCCGACCTATTTTTGGCATCCTGAACTGCAGACTGGAGATTCTTGACCTCAGGGTCAAGGTCAACCTTCTAGGTCAAGGTCTAACTCAACCCTGACCTAGTTCAAGGTCAACCTTGACCCTAACCCGGGGTCTAGATTTCAATTTTTTAGGGTTTTCAGATGTCAGGCTTTGGAAAGATTTAATTCCCGCTTCTGAGTCGACTGTTTTGGTCTTCAAAGCAACGACCCTTGAAATTATATTTAATATAGGTTCACTTCTAAGGGTATAGGTCAAATTGGAATTTAATTCTCCTATGTAGGCCTCTCTAGAAGATTGTGCCCTAGATTCATATATAAGGAAACCTCCTCCTCTCATTTTCTCTAACCAAAAAATCAAGCATAACCACGAATCATCTAAGACAACTGTATGCATGATCTATTGAAGAAAGCATCTACTCTCAAACATTAAAGTGTTAAATTCATCATGGAGATCCATTGGTAGCCATTGAAGGATTCAAGCTATATGGATCCCCCTTGTTGAAGATTTCTCCATCCACATCCATGCAAGCCTCTTCCTATTCCAAGATCCATTCAAGGTTGGTGTTGAAGATATACAAGCAATTGATTTGAGACATCCTGCATTCTACATTCTACATTCATTTGGTGCACACATACTTGTGGATCCAAGGATTCGAATCCTCCACAAGGTTTTCTATACAAGCAAGGTGAATTTGTTTAATTGCTTTATTTATTTATGCAATTTCAATTATAATTTAAGGTTAATTCCAAAACTAGGGTTTGACCATGGCAAACCCCTCCCAAACAAAAAAAAAAACATTTTTCTTGCAAGTACAGGTACATGACAATGAATTTTAGATCAGATTTGGATACACTTTTCGGCCAACTTTTGGGATCCGCAAACAGAATTTTTGTCAGAGCAGTGCAGGTCAAGGTTGAACATTTTGGGGCATAATTGTGCCCCGCCAAAGAGGTCAAGGTTGACCTGACTCAAAAAAGGAAAATATTTTTGGGATTTTTTCTATGTCTGGGTTTCTTTTCTAGATCCGGTTGCAGAACTTCCTAAAACCTGACACAGACATCAGAAAATATGGTTTTCCAGATCTATTATATTTTGAAGTTAGTACTTGTCTCCGATTCATTTCAATTAAGGTTTCAATCAATTCTGTTATATACTCTTCATCCATTATTCGGGACTGTAAGGCTTTCTTCTTCCTTCTTATTTTCGATCGATTGATGCATTTGTGCATTAACCATTTTCTTAGGATTGATCAAAGTGGATCTTTCCTTTGTGAAATTTAGGGCTAAGAGGAAAATCTTACCTTCTCCACTATCTCAACAATACAATTTAACTAATAATAATAACAATACATTACATTGCTACCCCACATCATTATTCTAATCTTACATTCTAATGATCAACCATTTTATATGCTGCATTCTAAACATTTTTAATAATGTCCTATTTCAAAATCTTACATTTTCGTGAACCCGCGATAGAAAACTCTTTCTTTTTGGTGTTAGATTTATATTTCATGTTAGATCTTGCATGCATATTAGATTATCCTTCTTGTATTTTCTTGCATTTATATTTTCATAGTTTAGTTCATTTACATTGCATTGGTGTATGAGCTTTACTACCTCTAGTCCTACCCACAACATCATGATTAGAAGAAGCCATAGACTTATGGGTTCCTTTGATCCTGAGTCTTCCTCTCCTTTCATTAAGATCCCGAATGACAATTTGATCACTCATTATTCCAATCCTTCTATGGAGCATAACTCTTCTCACTCATCTCATGATGAGAATGATGCTTTAAGAGTTCCTCCTGAACAAGTCCAAAAACTGTCAACTGAACTTGATAAAATGGGAAATTGGCTTATTCAAGAAAACCATAATCAAGATTCTATCCAAGCTATAGAGGCTCTTAATAAATTCCTTTGTGATAATGATCAAGGTGCTAATCTCTTGCATGTTATTACTCATCTTGTGCATTTAAATGTTAAAAATTTAGCTCAAGAAGCTCAAGATTTAGGATTTACTCCTTCTGTCACTAGTGTGGAACCTTCTTCCATTCCTTTACCTAGAAATCCTACTTATACTCCTCCTTTAGTAACTACATCTCTTACATTTTACAATCCTCTAGCTTCACATCTTTCACTTCCATCTCTTCCAGTGAGTGTTCCACCGGTATCTTTACCGACCTCACAACCTTCTTACCATAGTGTTCCTTTTACTTATTCCCATCCTCTTCCAACTGTTCCACCAGTTGTTTCTTCCATTCTTTCTTCTTCCTACACTTTTCCTACTATTCAAAACGTTTCTATGCCTCCTATTTCTTCTAATGATTCCTCAATTACTAGTTTGGCTCAAAATGTGTCCTCTTTACAACAAAAACTTGCATCCTTAACTCAATCCAAGTTTTGTATACCTACATGTGACATGGGTAGTCCTTTATCCCTAGACATTATTTGTGCTCTTGTCCCTCAACAAGCCAATATGCCTCGCCTTGATAATTACACTGGTAAGGGAGATCCTATCACTCATGTTAAAACATTTCAAATCCTTTTTAGTGACTATGCTCATGACCATAGGATTTTAGCCAAGTTGTTTGATAGAAATTTTCATGATAAGGCCTTTCAATGGTATTGTTCCTTGCCTCCTTACTCTATTGATTCTTTTCCCAAACTTGCTAGTACCTTTATCCAACAATTCCAAAATAACATTGGTCCAAAAGTGTCCTTAACTGATTTGATGTATTGTAAACAGAATACTAAGGAAACATTGAGTGACTTTATTGGTAGATTTAAGCATTTGTATGCTCAGATTTCTTATCATGTTCCTGATATTGATATTCAACATATGTTTATTTCAAATTTGCAAAAGGATATTAGAGATAAGATTTTACTTACTGAATTTACCTATTTTCAACAACTTTGTGTAGTGCTTCATCATTATCAATTACAAGTGAGTCAATTTGAGAGAAACACTCCAATGGCTCATGTTCTAGTTGATAAGAGTGATGTTGCTCCTAATCCAAACAAGTTTAATAAGCCTAACAACTATGTCAAAATCAATAAACAAGAAAATGAAGTTGTTGATCAAGTTGTTGTTGCATCCCATAATGCTACTTCTGCATCCACTGCTTTTCATTAAATCATACATTTACTCTTATTTCTAAATCTTTACATTCTATTATGAGTAAATTTTTAGCTACTAATATGATTACTTTGCCTCCTATTCGACTTCTTCTTCCTACTACAATGGGATCAAAATCCTTTGATCCCAAAGCCTTTTTTCAATACCATCGTCAGAATGGCCATGATACTGAGAAGTGTTATTCCCTAAAGCATAAGGTTCAAGAATTAATTGATTCTAATGCTTTATCTGTTGATCATTTTGATGGTAGTGGGAACAAATATGTCTCTCCTCCTAATCAAAATCTCCAAATCTATATGAATCATTTGCCTTCACATGATACTAATACTATTGCTCAACCATCTTCTGTGGATATTGTTTATGATTCAAAGATGGATGATCTCAACCATAGTGTTAACCATGTGGAGTGTGTTGTTTCATCTCAACCTATTGTTCAAGATTCTTCGCCTCCACCTCAACTTCAAATTCCACCTCAACCTAAACCGAAACTTTAATCTAAACCTTCAAAATAACCTAAGGATAAAAGACCTAGGGAACTCTCGATCACCTTTGATGATTATGAAACCATTAAAGCTCTTGATGGTCCCCTTTACATTTATGCTAGGATTTCTAAGATACCTATGCGTACTTGTCTTATTGATCCTACTTCCTTAGTCAATGTCATCACTGAAGAAAACCTTTCTATGAAGAACTTACAATGTGATTATTATCATACATCTGATGTGTGGATTCAAACTTCTAATAGTTTTCTGTATCCATCATTTGGTTCTATTACCTTACCTGTTGAACTTTGTGGTAAAGTGGTGGACACTACCTTTGTTGTTGTCCCTACTTCAGATCAATTCCAAGTTAAGCTTGGTTTTCCTTGGTTGACTTCCATGCATGTTGTTGCTTCTCCTATCCATAAGTGTATTAAGTTCATTCATGATGAATAGGTGAAGATGATTAATCATAGCTTATATCAACCTTCTAGGCCTAGATATTGTGCAACCCTTCACTTCTTTTGGCCTTCATTACCTAATTCATGTTCTTCTCGACCTGATAACCTTTTTCAGTCATATCAAGCCTATAAAGTTTGCAAGATTATCAAGTTAAGCATGGCTCAAATAGATCTTAACCATGGTATTTTACCTATGCCTTCTATACCTTCTTTATCCATTTATTCAAGTTATGTTAATTAAACTCCTAGTATCAATTTCTAGCCTATTGAGTCCTACTAATCCTCCTATAGAACCTATTTTTTTTCCTCCTAGTTCTCAATATATTTCAAATAAGAAAAAATGTAAAAAATCTGCCAATGAACATCGTAAGAAGTGTTGAGCTCACGCTAGGGCCCGTGCTTCTGTTCTTTGAAATTCCATGCCTTATTTTGACTAGCCTATGCCTGATGTGTTGGAGGAATTTAATGTTAATAATGATGTTAAGATGAATAATTATGATGATTCCATTCGTATCTTAGATTCTATTTAAATTAATCTTGATGAAGAAGATAATCCAAATGATCCTACTGATGCTAATGATGAATATGAGACTATTGATCTTGATACTAATTTACCTCATATGCTTTCCACACAAATGATCATTACACCTAGTATTGAACATCATGATTCTCAAGAGGATCCTTGTTTGGAACTAGATATTATTCCTACAATGTTGGATATAGTCCCTCTTGCGAGTTTCCCACCTTCCCTAAATGATATAAACCAAGATGGGGAGATTAGGCAATGTGCTTGATTGGCTTGTCCTTCATGGTAGCCTTTTATGTGTTTTATTGTTGTACTGTACTTCTCCTGTACTATATTTTCTACATGTTTGTTAGATTCTTTTATACGACCCTTGTTACTTTGTTGGTAAGAGGTGATAAAGGAATCGAACCTGTTGTGCAACTCTTCTATATGTATCTCTATTCTTCTATATGTTTTTTCATGTTATGTTGTACCTATGCTACTATTTGTAAATATTTCCTTGTGTAGTCTACTTGGATTTGTGACATGGTAGCACTGATTCTTTTTGGTCTCTATGTTGTGGTCCGAAAAGACTCTTCTTCGTAACTCTTGCATTTTCTTTCCTCCATTATGATTTTAGTTCTACCTTCTTTGGGGAAATGTAAATTCATTTGCTATAATATCATATCTATATATACATATTATCTTATGATCATAATGATCCCACGGTAGGTAGATCCCTTCTATATTCTATGTATGTTTATGTGGTATTTCCCTTGATTTGTCTTCACTTGGGGGCATCTCATAGTGGAAATGTATTCAGTGGAGTTGTTTATGTTTTTGTTAAATCTATTCCTCCTGTTAAAGTGTTAGCAACGACTTTAACGTGGGGGCATACGCTCTACTCACTTTTTGCACACACGCACTCTCAAAGTATTTTCAAACTTAACACTTTTTTCCCTTTATGGATTAGAGACTAATACTTAAATCATGGAATTTTACCTTATAGGATCTCTTGATCCCTCTAGTTTCAATTTACAAGGATCTCTTAATCCCTCTAGTTTCAATATCCATATATTTTTTATCCCTTAAGGTTAGAAGGTGTCCTTAAGAATGGATCTCTCTATGTTTTGGCTTTCCTCTTTTGGAGTAGAATATTCCTAAGAGTAAAACCTTGATGGGTTGACTAGTGAATAGCCACATTCACTAGGCAGTTCAACTCCATCTTTCCAGTTATATTTTTTCCTTGTGTGATTCACAATGGGACATAGGTTCTCATTGGGCGAGGTAATCACACCCTCTCTCTTTCTCTTTGACCAGTGATGTCTAGATCTTATTGTTATCTTAGTGTTGATAAAGACTTAAGTCCCTAGGGGATTAATGATTCCTCTTTCCCTTTTGATTTCAATAAGATTATATTTTCTCTATAATCTCCTTTACCAAGAGTTTGCATTGAATCCATACTCTTGCTAATTGGAGGCTAAATGTATAGTCGAAAAATGGAAGAAATTCCATTTTTAACTGGTTTAGCCCTCCAAGTGAGTGGTTTGGGGTCATGTAAAGCACCTTTAATGGGTCTCTTACTTGGATTTGGCTTTTACCCCTATTCTACCCCCTTTTCCACTTCTCTCCGGCCTATTCTCTGCATCCTGAACTGTAGACTGGAGATTCTTGGCCTCAGGGTCAAGTTCAACCTTCTGGCTCAAGGTCGACCTCAACCTTGACCTAGGTTAGAGTCGACCTCGACCCTGACCCAAGGTCCATATTTCAAGTTTCTTGGGTTTCTGAATGTCGGGCTTCAGAAAGATTTAATTCCCGCTTCTAGGTCAGTTGTTTTGGTCTTTGAGGAAACAACCCTTGAAATTATATTTAATATAGGTCAACTTCTAAGGGTATAGGTCTAATTTGAATTTAATTCTCCTATGTAGGCCTCTCTAGAATATTGTGCCCTAGATTCACGTATAAGGAAGCCTTCTGCTCTCATTTTCTCTAACCAAAAAATTAAGCATAAGCACGAATCATCTAAGAAAACTCTATGCATGATCTATTAAAGAAAGCATCTACTCTCAAAAATTCAAGTATTCAAAGACATTTAAGCATTCAATTCATCAAGGAGATCCATTGGTAGCCATTGAATAATTCAAGCTCCATGGAGCCCTCTTGTTGAAGATTTCTCCATCCACATCCATGCAAGCCTCTTCCTATTCCAAGATCCATACAAGATTGGCATTGAAGATCTACAAGAAATTTATTTGAGAAATTCTACATTCTACATTCTACATTCATTTGGAGCATACATACTTGTGGATCCAAGGATTCAAATCCTCCACAAGGGTTTCTATACAAGCAAGGTGAATATGTTTATTTGCTTTGTTTATTTATGCAATTTCAATTATACTTTAAGGTTAATTCCAAAACCGGGGTTTGACCAAGGCAAACCTCTCCCCAAAAAACACAACCATTTTTCTTGCAGGTACAGGTACAAGACAACAAATTTCATATCAGATTCAAATAGCCTTTTCGACCAACTTTCAGGATCCGCGAATAGAATTTCCGTCGAAGCAATGCAGGTCAAGGTCAAATATTTTGGGGTATGATTGTGCCTTGCCAAAGAGGTCAAGGTCAACCTGACTCAGAAAAGGAAAATATTTATGGGTTTTGTCTATCTTTGTGTTTCTATTCCAGATCTGGTTGCAGAATTTCTCGAAACCTGACACAGACATCAGAAAATAGGCTTTTCCAGATATGTTATATTTTGAGTTTAGTACTTGTCTTCGATTCATTTCAATTAAGTTTTCAATAAATTCTATTAAATATACTCTTCAACCATTATTTTGGACTGTAAGGCTTTCTTCTTCCTTCTTATTTCCGATTGATTGATGCATTTGTGCATTAACTGTTTTCTTAGGCTTGAGCAAAGTGGATCTTTCCTTTGTAAAAATTAGAGCGAAGAGGACAATCTTACCTTCTCTACTATCTCAATAATACAATTTATCTAATAATAATAAAAATACATTCAATTGCTACCCCACATCATTATTCTAATCTTACATTCTAATGAACAACCATTTTATATGCTACATTATAAACATTTTTAATAATCTCCTATTTCAAAATCTTACACATAGTAACCCAAAGGATATTGACATATTGCTCCTTGGTTAGCAAGAGTTTGATCTATTTAAAAAATTTCTCTCAGCATATGCATTAGATCAGTGACAATTCAATGCCAAAATGGAAGATTTAAAGTAAAGGGTGTGTGCACCAAGTTGTGGACCAAAAAAGTGGACACACATTTAAAAAAATTTCAAATTTTCAATAACCCGATTGGGTTATTGAAAATTTGAAATTGTTCTAGGCTTGGTAAACTAAGCCTAGAATATATTATAAAAAATTGTGTGCACCTCAAAACACGATTGGGTTATGAGGAATTTCTCATAACTCAATCGGGTTATGAGGAATTTCTCATAACCTGATCGGGTTATGTGACTCATTGAGTTTCTAATAACCCGATCAGGTTATGAGATATTTCTCATAACCCGATCGGGTTATGAGAAATGTAACAAAAATAGAACTGCTCGTGGCTTAGGCCATTTTTTAACACCTAAACCACGGAGAAGAAGTGTGGAGGAGGTTAAACATTAGCAAAACCCGATCGTGTTTTGCACAAAACATAATTTAATCGAGATTTTCAACCAATGGCGCCCTGTAACAAAGGTAAGTTTGTTTGTTTTTTGTTTTTTTTGTTGTTTTTTGTTTTTTTTTTTCAGTTGTAATCAAATTAGGTTATTTTATTGATTTTTTTTTTTCTTTTATTAATTTCATTCCAGATTCATCAAACAACACAAAAAGACAAAAATGAAATGGAAGGCCACCCCCCATAGAAGCACCATCATTGCCACCTATAAACCCTCAACAACCCTCGCCATCCATAAACCCTCTGTAAAATTCTCCTCCTCCACAACCATCGCCACCTGTACGCCCTCCACATGTGTCATTAGGTCATGTAGATGCATAACAAGAAGACCTTGTGCAACACCTTAACCACAATAGTGCACAAATTAATATATTGGTCAATAGGTTGAAGGCTTCCAATCTTCATCATCATTCTACCCTCGCCACTACATTAGAAAAAATTTCTAATAGTGCAAATGAGGTGTCTCAAGAGGTGACAAAATGGGGTTCATGGAGGGATAGGTGTCGTACATTTTATGTTGATGGTTTATCCTATGAGGATGTGAAAAGAAAAGGCATAGAAAAATGTGACATATGTGCCCTTTTCACCGATCCTAATACTAGCAATTCCCTAGAAATTAATACAAAATGATTTCCTATACATTGGTGTGTTCATAGGGGGATGAAATCAAATTTTTTGGATAGGTGGTACATGGTATTTGACCAACCACCTTGTAAAAATAACGAGGTTCCTTTATATTTTTTGAGAAAGCTATACTGTGAGTTTATCATTGGCGAGAAGCCAAATTACTTTGACTTTCGTGAGTTCCAGGGTAGAGGGAGAGGCTCTACGTAGGATAGACCTGGGGCACATAGGATTACCTGACCACAAGATAGAAGGTATACTACGAGAAAACCACTCATTCATGTTGTGGTCCCATTAGTGGTGAAGGATTCTATGGATATACAGATTCTTCATGCAGCTGCATCATTGACTGATGTCATTATCCAGCATGGCACTCAGTTAGTTGGAGAGGATGGATCAATGCCACCTCCATCTTCATCAAATGCGCCATTAGGATCATCCCATCCTGTGCCAGTTCCATCACCATCAGATGCACCATTAGGATCATCTCATCCCATGCGAGACCCATTATCATCAGATACATTTACAGGGTCAACCCACCCCATTCAGCATATCTGCATCAGTTGTAATGGTATATATGATAGGGTAGATAGTCAGGCGAGTGCAGATGGTCGGACATCCCATTCATGTGTACATTGTGGAAAAATATGTCAGGCATCCACTACTGAGATGTGGCCCTCATAGATGATCTGTTGTCGATGGTGTATTGTTCAGAGCCGACACATGTTTGTTTAAATTTGTGTTTTGACATGTTATTTTAATTAATTACCTAAATCTATTAAAAGTAAATAAAATTTTATGTATAATAGAATCTAAATTGATACATGAATAATATACATTTTAGAGTGCAACTGGTGGTACAAGCACACCAAGGAGTGCTCGTTATAGTACACGTAGATGGGTAGCTCAAACACCTAAAGTAATGTTTTATAAATATTCCTAAAATAGAATACTACGTTATTTTGAAAATATCATATCTTAATAATTTGTATGGTGGTAACTTAGTGTATGTTTTTTTTCTATTTCTTTATGGTCAAATATTTTTTTCTAATGTAATTCAACTCAAGGAATTCACT
>MU223797.1:1248539-1268967 GCA_018584345.1 Thuja plicata
TGCTCATGATGCAGGACCACCATTTTGTCTCGAAGGGTAAAAAGCTCTCAGAGTAAAAATCCAAAAGAGTGAAAGTAAAAATGAATGGGAAAAGTTATTTTTTTACCCTATTTACTATCAGTTTTTACCCTGGTTGAGGGTCATACCCTATTTACTATCAGTTTTTACCCTAGTTGAGGGTCATTTTCCCCAAATATTTCAAAATTGAGACCAACTAATTCAAATTTTGACTGGGGCATCTTTGAAATCACACTTTTTATTGGGAAATCAATCAAAATCCAAAAATCAACATAAAAATTCAATTTTTTTTCAAAAATCATAAATCATAAATCATAAAATTTGCTAAAATCACCTAAGAAAATATTTAAATCATTTCTATTCATTTCCTGAGGGGGTATACCATCATCAGAAATCAAAATTTTTGAAATCGGGGTACTTTTTAAAATTGGGGACATCAGATGTCATATTTTCAAAAATTAGATCAGGGAATTATATCGAGTTATCATCATCAGTGGGAAAACATCATCAATCTATCAAATCAATCAGGTCAACACCAAATCATCAAATCAAAATCATATATGAGATTATTCTTTGAAACAACGTTCTTTACATGTTAATTCAAATATGGGTAAATGTATATGCCTAAAAATGACCAAAGAGAAAATATAATTAAATTCAAGCCATTTGGATTAATTAAAACAAAATTGATTAATTATTTAATTGAATTAACATTTGATTATATAATTCATTAATTAATTAATTCCAACACATTCATATATCATACATGGCTAGTTTAATTAATTCTTTTAAATTAATTCCTCCTAAAATTTCTCACCTACGACTACATGAAAAATTCAAATTGACAAATGATAGAAAAGGAACAAGTGCACATGGGTCACTAATAAGCTTTTCTATCTTGACCATTCATTCTTGAAAGGGAATCTTGACCATTCAAATGGGACACATCATCAATCCTTAACCTCAATCGTACATTAACTAGGGTTAATCAAGCTCACCCCCAATGCCTTGAGAAATCCTATAAATAGGATGCACAATTAGAGTAAAAGGATACATTATCATTTTGGAAAAGACATAACGTTGGTTTAGACATCCACTCCCCTCAAAGAATAGGCATACCACTGGTTTGTATATTGATTCTTCATTTAGAGCATCTACATAACGAAAGAATGTCATTGTATCTTTGCATCTTGATCATCTTGCATAGAATTTGCATTCATCATAGCTTAATTTATCTCATAATCTTATTTTCTATGTTGTCACTTGAATCTAATATGTAGATGATAGCACTAATCAAGCCTGTAAAATTAGAGAGCAATAGGATGCTCATGATTTTTTTAATTCATTACTTTAAACTAGTTTTATACCTTGATTTAAGTTGAAAGATCATATTTATGTCCTATATAGGTTTGTGATACACAAATTACATACACATAAATGGAACCCATCATAGGGCCCACGCCTCACTAATTCTAATAAAATTTTGAAGCTTCTTTTTGTAGATTTATGCTTGTAGGTTACGAGAAAGATGCAGAAGATCTCTTCAGACTAGAAGATCATCACTTTTGAAGGAAAGAAAATCACTTCTGATCAAAATAACATCGCTTCTAACCTGAAGAATGTCGCTTCTGATCTAAAAAATATTGCTTCTGATCTAAATAACACCTCTTATAAACATAAGGATATCGCTTTTGATCCAAATCATATCGCTTCTGATTGTTTTGTCACCGCTTCTAAATATATTAACATCATTGTTAAATTTGTTGATCTATGCAAAATTTTGTTCTTTGTTGCAGTTTTTTTGATTAGATTAAAGAAGTTCACCTCTGAACTAAAGAATATCACTTTTGCAAAAAATAAAGTCACTTTGGATACAAAGATCGTCGGTTCTTAACAAAAGGGAGTCACTTTTGAAATTATGGAAGTCTCTTTTGAACTAAAACTTGTCACTTCTAATTTAAATAAACTTACTTTCGATCTCTATCACATCACTTTTAAATCTAATTAAAATAATATGAAACAAAGAGCTGACTTATGTTTATGATGAATTGCATATGGAAAAGGTTCAGAAACTGAAGAAGGTTGTTTATAAACCTCCTAGTTATTACGCTCAAAAAGATATCAAGAAGGCAAACAGTTATACAAGGAAGATAGAATGGGCTAAAGAAATGGTTATGATTAGTGAAGAAGGAAAAGATTTTGATAGATATGCTAGAATTCTTAACATATATCAAGCCATGTATGGAGTTGAAATCAATTTGTATGCTCGTCGTTTGTGAATTTCATTGATTTGATAACATTGATTGATTTCTTAACTTTGGATGTATGTGTTGAGACTAAAGTTTGTTGAAATTGTTGAGGATGCTAAAGAGAGTGTGTTAAAAATATATTCAAAACGCACAAAAATTGTCAAAGGTGCACACTCCAAACCTCTCAATCTGGTGTATTACATTTCTTTCCATTGAAATTGAATTTTTGATCATTTTTTGTCGTTTAAAGTCATTTTGATTTATTTTGACTTACATTTATTATGTTATTTTAGTGTGTTCAATTAAATAATTTAACAATTATTTGATTGTATCCTAATGTTGTCTTTAGGGAATTAATCAATTAATTAATGTCCCTATGTCCCCTTAGGAATACATGATTTTCATTTATTTATCATTTTTTGGTCTTTTATTTTGCATTTGAAATATTCAAATGGATTTTTATTTTCTCATTTTGTTTCACATTTAAATTTGATTAGATTTTGTGTCTTTTGAGTTTTGGAGGGAAATTTGCAAATTTGATTTATTATTTGATTTTATTATTGTCTATTGGCTCTTTTTTTTCTGACTATTCATTTCATCTTTGTGATGTTCATTTTTGAGTCATTTTTTCTATTTAATGGGATTTCTTTCTCATTTTGTGGCTAACCACGATTCGAATATCCTCATTTTGTTATTAAATTTTCTTACTTGCTTTTCAAATATTATTAGTACAATTGTCCATAAAAAGAAACATTAAAGAAGATAAAGAAAAACAATGAAAAAATTCACAAGGTTTGCATGATTTTATTGCTTTCATTTTGTTTTGTGAAAATTTGATTTTAATGCTTCATTGAGAAGTTACCCTTGTTTTGAATATGATGCTTACAATTTTTCATGGTTAACCTAGTCATATTTTCATACTCACAATTTTTCTTAGCCTACGGATGGTGAACCCAACGTGAAGAGAGGTGGTAAATGAATAAATGATTTGAAGGATTTACAACACTTTTGAGTTCTATTTGTGAATCTGTTTTATGAGAACAATTGGAGTTTTATGTAAAATTTTGGTTTGTAGTGGGACAATTTGTTCTGTGACAGGGTGACTGTTCATATTCTAATATACCATCCAGGTTTAAAATGCATTTGTATTGATTGAAAATTGTAAGATCTAAATTGAAAAATTAATGGGGATATTATAAACTTCTAGTGTATGTGATTGAGTCCCCCCACGCCACCAACTACAATTTGAAGTGTTTGCTATGCAACTCATGGACTTCTAGTGTATGTGATGGAGTTTGAAGTGTCTGCTATGCAACTCGTGGACTTCAGAATCATTGAGGTTTTGTGTAGCTTGGATGGAGAAGTGATTTCATTCCGCGTTCTTTGATAGATGCATTTTCTTATGAAAATCTTGCAATAATGTTACACTACAATTGATGATAGGAAGATGACTAGTGAAGAGTATGAAAGAAAAGGAATTTGCAAATTTGTAATAGGAGAAGACAAGAAGACATTTTGTTCTCTCTACATTTGAAGTATGATCTTTTGAAAGGAATACACGAGACACTTAATAGGTGCATTTTTAACTTTATTTGGTAATTTGATTTATGAGTAGTATTTTCAAAATTTATGATAACTGCCTCAATAAAAGCTGCGAAGCTCTGTGAATAGTTTAACGATGGTTTGTTCATAAGAAAGTATTTTTGGAGTGATGATGTACTTTGATATTATTGAAGTCATTAAGTGTTTTATAATTGAGTACACCTATAAGACCGTGAATGCTTTTCATGTTTCTCATGACAAGTTTTGGCTTTATGACGAAATTCATAAATTTCAAAATATATACATATTGCAAGAAGTTTACTTTGACATGTTTTATCAAATTGCCGAGAAGATAAAAATTGATTTAGAAGGAAAAGCGCATTCTGTTGACTGGGGGACAGTGTTTAGAGACCAAGAGGATGAGGATCTATAAAATGGTCCAATCAACCTTCTTGTTATTGATGCCTAGGAAAATGCATTCACTATCATTTTAGCTTATTTGATTGGAATTTTTGTTCCACTAAAGTCTTATCTGTTCATACTCACTGCTAAGAACACACTAACGATATATCTATAGCAGCTTTATTGTACTTTTATTATATCGAGGTCAATTATATCATAAATTAGCCTCTTAAAACTGCACTAAAATTGTAGTGACTGGAGCTATATTTGCAACACCTAATGATGTCTCCAAATAAAATATTTTTATATGGGATCAAACAGATAAATAAAGTGTAATAAAGTCATCTTGGAGGTTGGAGGCACTAGAGGATGGATGATTTTTTAACCATCTCAAGCTAGCTTCTTGCTTTGAGATGTTGCTTGTATAAGAACCATTTTTGGCTTTTCTTTCATCCCTTTTTTTTTTGTTGATGTTGACGAATTTGAAGAATGCATGTATTGTGAAGATTTGATTTGGAGACAAGTTTGGGGTTCGGTGAAGAGCTTGAGTATGGAAGGTTGTCCAGAGAGCAAGAGACTGTGACTGAGAATTATCACCCTTATGAGGATTAGAGACAACATGATGGAGCTGTGTGTGAGGAGCTCGATATGGATTGTTGTCGAGGGTAATTCGAGGTCTGCGATTTAAGATTTTGGGACTGAGAGCTCAAGGATTCAGCTCAGGGCAACAACTTTATGAGGGTTGAGAGACAACTTGGGGGAGCTCCACTTTATTCATGATTTAGCTTTTCAAAGGAATATATTCTCAATATTCGTATTTATATTATGTAATCAACGTGTTTTGTTATGTAAGCCTTAAGGGTATGCACAAGATCATGGTATGTCAAAAATTGGTGATGTGAAAAAATGGTCTTCAATTGTCCAAAAGAGAACTAAAAAGCGTGTTGACTTTTTAGTAGGCCTGGGTGTCGATACACTTGGCCAAACCAAAAGCCAAAGCACAAGCCTAATCGGATATCCGGTTTTTGCCAATAAAACTTATTTTGGCCCACGGGCTACGTTTCTCAGTTTTCATTGTGAAAACGTGAGACATGGCCCAGGAGTTTCTCATATCCGGAAAAATCACAAATCTGATTTGCCTATTTTTAATTTTCTCCAAATTAACTGGTCCGTAAAAATTTTAAGTTGTTTTTTGTTATTTTTTATTTTTTAATTGAAATTTGCAAAAAAATAATAAAAACTAGGGTTTTAATTGATATTGTTTATCATTTTTCTTAAAATTGATTATAATTGCATATTTAGTTTTTATTGTAATCAGACATGGACTCAAACCAATCAGAAAACCCTCCCAATGATCCTGCAAACAATCTGGAACCACCTCCAAACAACCCACAACCACCTGAAAACAATCCCCCACCTTCAGAGGACCAACCAATCTCAAACCCTCGACCTTTAGAGGATCTTATAGGAGACCATCTAAATCAGCTTAGAGGATTTCAGACTACATATGCCAATATCTCCACATTGCGCCCCATGTTCTCCACGTTGAACTCCATTGTTGAAAACATGGAGAAGCTTACAGATCAACATAATGTTGCACTTCTTTGGTGGAATTTCGTGCACGCGGAGTTTGACGATGGGCTTGATTATGATCAAGTTATGAACCTAACTATAACAAAACATGACATATGTAACCTTTTTGTGGATCCCAAAACCGGATTAAAAGTAGACCCTAAAAAACCCAAGTTGTCAATTAAATGGTGCACAAATGATGCAATATGTGACCACTTTTGGGACTGCTGGTGGATGGTTTTTGATAGACCACCCCACAGCAATTTAGATGTCCCATTATATTTCTTCTGAAAATTGTATGTTGAATTTGTGCTCGGTCACAAGGTAAATTATTGGAGCATGAGAATGAACCAAGGCGTAGGCTTAGGCACTCCTCAAGACAGGCCATGGGAAGACCGGATTAAAACTCTTACATATGTCCCCCTGAGATTTCACCACCTCCTATAGTGTAGCATCCCGATATTATTGTTGAGCCTGGCTCACAAACTATTCAAGCCATTCACACCTTGAGTGATCTACTAGTTAGGCAGAGTGCGGCATTGTTGCCTCCTCGTGCTAATGATTATGGCCCTTCCACATCTTCCATGAGCTCACATGTTTGTGTGCCCCACACATGCATTATGTGAAAGAATATGTTCTTGGGTCCCCTGAATGATAGTGATGCATATAACTACGTCTTCAAGGTGGAAGATACTACATAGCATACTACAGGCACTAAAGCAACTCATGGAGATGTGCATCACAAGAGAGATGAGGAGGGGCGTGCAGAGTCATGGACTCCTACTATTATGGTAAGAGTAAACAGTTAACTTGTCACATTGTATTTAATTTGAAATGTTTGTATTTTTAGTAGAACTTTATTATAATGATTGCCCACTTATGTTTTTTTGTGTTCCATTTATGTTCAGTTGATGACAGAGGAGGAGGTGGCACAGGTGGAGGGGTCAACGCTTTCGGCTATTTCATTTGGCCTTGAAACTTCCATGATACATATGTTCTAATGTATTCATTGATTTATTTTTTATAATAGTATATACACATGTTTTCTAATTTTTATGATCATCTTATTACATATGGATGCAGGTTTCACTAGCTGCCACTAGGGGAAATGTGAGGGGGTTCAAGCGTCAGGTGTTGATAAAGGGAAGGTAATTAAGTATTTTATATTATTTATTTAAACATGTATATTTGTCACTTGTGTGTACTCATTTTTAATTTACATGGTTTATTTGACAGAGAGTAGTGTCTGACAATGTCATGAGACCAGTTCACCATGATAGAGTCACATGCATCTCAATTCGCAGTGATAGCCCCACGATACATATATTTGTAAATTTATTTGTTTATATTTTACTATCAAGTATATATAATATGGTCAAGTCATTATTGTATCAAATATCTATTTAAATTTTTTACGTCACCCCTAGTTTAACGGAGGTACAACACCAAGGGTTTGTATCGTTGATGACCCAACTGACATTGCCTGAAGAAAGTTCAACACAAGTAAGTTTTAATGTTAATTCAATTATTTTGTAAACATATATTTGCCACCAAGGATTTAACACTAAATAGTATAACTCATAGATCAATCTCATTTTCACAAACATATATAGGTTGGAGTCGACATTGGTGGCATTGTCCCTTCGCTACCAAGGACATATGTTAGGACTCTTGACCACACAAGGAGACAGAGAGGTGAGGTACATGAGAGTTCAATTTTAAAATTTGTTTATTTATTATTGTTGACTATGATTTTGAATTTTTATTTTTAATTTGTAGAAACCATATAAATTAACTAATCTAACTTAGGGTTTCACTTTTGTGTTTGAATGCAAGATCCATTAGAGCCAAAGAGTATTTCGACTTGAGGCTCCATTTTGATGTTCCACCAATAGAATAGGATGTCCTAGAAACATTTATAGTTATTTCTTATTTTGAGATGTCATATGGCACATTTTGAGATGGCATATGCCACATTGTATCTAGATATTTTGATTTCGTAAAGATTTTGAGATGGCATGTGCCACATTTTGTACAAAACATTTTCATATATACATATCTACATGCTCATTTCTGGTTATTTTATCTTTGTCATGTGTTCTATGTATGTATCATTTCCATATTATATCTTTGTCATGTGTGGTATGTGTAACACCCCAAAATTGTCATCTTGCAACCCTAACCAATTTTTTTGTATTTTTCATTCTTTTGAATCATCAAAGTCCTATTGTACTAGGAAATTTTGAGTTTTAACTGACTCTACTTGACCTAAAGTGTCAAATGCAGAAAACCTAAATCTACATTAATCATACATTATGTTTAATTCCTAAATATCTATTGGCTAAACAAACTCTATGATTGAATTAATTTAATTATAAAGTCCTAGCACTTTAATCAAATTAAATTCACCCCTTTTAGCTAAAACACATAAAAAGGGAATTAAATGATATTTAATTATTAAATAAATATCCTCATTTTTAATAATTGAATTTAATTATTCAGATAATTGAGAAAAAACAATTATGAGGTCATATTCTATTTTATTAATTAAATATTCTCTCAAAATCTTATCTCATGTTCAGAATTGGAAACTTCTCTTTTATTATGCTTTAAAGAGAAAGAAAACAGATAAAATCAAATATAACAATTAAAATCAAAAAAAGAAAACAATTAAAGCAAAGGGAAAATAATTTATTGTATTCTTTTAAAGAAATCTTTCTAATTTGAACTAGCTTTTCTATCTGTATTATTTCAAAAAAGGAAAGTTTCTATTCTGAACAACCTCTGAGTCTATAAAAGAACTCTCATTCCTCATTCAAAACCCCCACTCACTTTCATGCATTGTTAGAATACTGAATTATTGCCACATTTCTTGATAATCTCATATAGAATAATTTCATTTTGCAATAGAATGGTTTCAATTTCTAGAATAATTGCATTGAAATCATGTCTTAGACTAATCTTGCATCTTTCAATTCTTAGAATAATCTTGCATTGTATTGCATTCATGGAGAAAAATCCTTTGTTCCTACATTGGTCTATGGTTGTGAGACTCTCGTTCTGAGAGCTATTTCAAAAACCCTGTCTGGGTAGAAGGCAACAGGTCGAATCATGCAGGCAGATAGGATGAATAATCTCATATTCAATCTTGTGTGTATCTGATGAAGAAGGACTATGTTGAAGTGTATGGTGAGTTTTTTATTAAGGTAAAATCAGGTTTTGAAAGGACCCCGAAACCTTGTACAAAATAGAGCTAAAGATAAGCAAGAACAACCCTTACAAACATGGAATGCCTGCTACAAACAAAATAGCAGGATCAAAGCAACCAACCCGAACCCAAAAAGCAAAAGATAGACCAAAAAAGCACAGCTGCCAGCATAACTTCCAGCACAACTACCAGCAAAACAATAGCAACCCTTCCAGCAAAGAAACTGGCTTAAAGTATTTTTTCATAGGCTTCCTCAGCCTCTTTTTGCATATTTTCCATTAAGACAATGGAGTCCTTCAGCTCTTTCATCTCTTTAGGGATCTCAGGGACTTTCCTTTTTATGCTTCTGCGGGTTCTAGTGCTCGGGCCCAAGCTCTCAGCAGTATCATCAATCGTTATTGTTGTTCTTTCCAGCAGGCTCATCTCCAAATAAGCATACAAAGCTTTGAGATTTTGGATAGAAACATTCATCCCTTCATTACTGTGCTTGAGAATTATACTGATCATGTTGGCATTATGACTGCTTTGGGCTTTTATTTTCTTCAGCTTATCTTCTATAAGGGTATTAACCTTAGCAATTAGCTCATCCTCTGTGTTGTTATTTTTTACCTTAATCTGCGCCTCTTTCTCCATTTCCACCACATTAGAACTGATAGGATCCATAGCATCTTGCATATCCTTAAGGTGTTGTTTCATAGTATTCATTTCCTCCTCAATCCACTTCTCCAGACTTGTCCCGTGGTCCTCCTTTCTCATAGGTATTATGTCATCCGCCTCAAACCCTACCATTTTAATTTCAGAGTTTAATTTCTGCTTTTAATTCTTCCTATTATCATTCTTTAAGGTCAGATTCTCCTTAGGTTTAACCTTAGTCTCCTCCGCATCTTTTTCCTTGTTCTCCTTTTCCTCTTTTTCTTTTTCTTCATCCATCTCCCTGTTCTCTACTTCCTCAATCTAACTGAGATTTCCCTCCACCATTCTTTCATCCTCAGAATTGTTTAAGATCTCTGTCTCTTCAACCCTGTCAACCTTAAGTTTTCCAGAGTCATCCTCATTAATCTCAAGCTCTTCCTCATTATCCTCTTCTTGGGTCTTTTCCTCTTCAGTTTTCAATAGTTTAGGGCTCACCTCCTTCTCTTCCCTAATTTTCATCTTATTCTTAGTCTTTCTGTTTATTCTCTTCTTTGGTTTCTCCTTCTTCATTTCCAACTTTAACTTCCTAAGATTCCCTTTAACCCTTTTAGGGATAGGATCTGGGATTTGATTTTTGACATACTCTGAGATTAACAAAATAAAACCTTCATGGAGCACAGGGTTTGAATCCTTTTTCTTGTGTTCCAGAATACTGTTATTCAAAGAGCTTAGCAGATAGTAGGGGAAAGACACAAGCTTCTTATGCCTAAAGTGATTTGCAAAAACAAAATGCAGATTGTAAATTTTTGAATACCAACCATCTTAAGTGAAATATTCTATCACTATAAGAATATCAGCCCTGTGGGTTTTTATCTTTTTAATATCTACATAATCTCCCGCACCTTTAGTTAGAAGGGCTTCCTCTTCTTCATTCTTCAAAAAAAAATTTAAATCTTGAGATCTCATCCTTTTATCATCCCTATAGAACTTCATTCCTTCAACTAAAAGCCCAGTAATTTTAGAGATGATATTCAGAGTAAGCTGGAAAGACTTCTCCCACAGATTAACCTTCCCGTTCCTCCATCCTTTCACAAATTTCTTCATGATTTCCTTGTCTGCTCCGTGCAAATGCTCCATGTACTGAGTGACACCTCCCTTATTAAGTCTCTTCCAGACCTTGTTCTTCAATTTCCACTTCGAGCAATCCATAGGCTCCTCCCTCTTTAGTCCTCCACCCATATTTGCAAAATTTTGAATTAACAAAGTTTGGTTATGCAAAGACCTAACAGGTTTTTGATTTCTTTGATTCAGAATACCATTTGTTACCCACAATACGTGCGATATGAAAAAATCAATCATACCTTTAACCCTCGACTGACAACTAACAGCATATTTGAATTTAACTATCATTATCATCATTAATTCTAATTTGAAGTGAGCCTTCATTATGATTTATCTTATCATACTTGATAAGATTCAATATCTCTAAATTTAGGTTTGCTTCCCCATTCCAGGATATCATTTTCTCTCTATAGACTCCCATGTTTGCTAAGTTTTCCGCAACCTTATTTCCTTCCTAGAACACGTGGGATATAAATATTTCTTGGAAAAGAAGCATAATTGACTTAAGTTTATCAATAATGTGAACTATAGTCCAGGAAGCCTTAGTTTTACCTTTTATGCAATTGATTATATTTTGGAAGTCTCCCTCTAGCCAGAATTTCAAATTTCCCTTCTCCTTTGCCAAAGTAACAACATGAAGAGCTACCATAGCTTCTACAACATGATTTGTTTAAGTTCCATAAGGGACCGCTATTGCTCCCAGACAATTTCCAGCCCAATCTCTTATGCATCCTCCCCGACCCACTCTTCCCGGGTTCCCCTTAGCAACTCCATCAAAGTTTCCTTTAGCCCAGCCATTTGGCGGAGCTGACCATCTAGTGTTGTCTCTCAAATCCTTTTTCTTAAACTCATTACTTTTGGAGTTCCCACTTTGGAATCTATTATTTCTTTAATGTTCGTAAAGTTGGAACTTATGTAAGAAGAGGCATTGAAGTTCTCCACCAGACTTCTGCATATTTGGTTAGCCACTATAATATGGGAAGAGATTTTCTCTTTGAAGACCCTGTTATTCCTCTCCTTCCAGATCCTCCAAGGGAAGTGAGGAAGGAGTAATTTCTATATCTCCTTATAAGCTTTGCCCTTTAAGGGACAGAGCCATTGGTTAACCAACTCATGGACACTGTTGGGTTTAATCTAGTCCACATTGAAGAATTTAAACACTAAATCCCAAACTTTACTAGAGTAGGGGTAGTGGATCATCAGATGATTACTATTTTCAGCTTCAGAGAGACATAGATAGCATCTATTTGGCATTATAAAACCTCTTTTACAAATATTTTCCACCGTGAGGATTTTGTCCTAAACTAGAAGTCAGAAAAACATGTTAATTTTAGGAATAAGGTTAGGATTCCAAACCTAAGAACAAAGAGGCTGAGAATCTCAGGAGAGAAGAAGGGCAGAGGCCGAGGCTATAGAGAATTTTCCATTTGATTCTGGGCCCCAGATCAAAGAATCCAAAGAGTTGTTTGGAAACCAAGTATTAAGTTGAGCATTGATAAGAGACAAGTCACCATTAAAGGATCCAAGGTCCACCCATTTCTCGTTAATCCAATAATCAGACACCCTTTCCCCAACTATATTTTGGCAATCCAGAATCATAGACCTCCATTCCTGGTTCTCACTAAGAGCTTTACCTTCCAGCCATTTATCATTCTAGAAATTAATCTTCCTGCCATTTTCCAGTTTCCACCTTACACCCTTTATAATCAGCTCTTTCCCTTTGCAGATACTATTCCAGATAAAGGAGCTTGTGACTTCCTGAGGACTGAATAGCATTTCCTAAAGAGAATGAAGATGGTACTTTCTCTTAATTATAGAATTCCACTTCTTTTCTTCTTCAAAGATTCTCCAACACTGTTTTTCCAGGAGAGCCTTGTTTGTGTTTTTGATGCTTCTTATTCCCAACCCTCCCCACTTTTTGGGTTTATAGACTGCCTCCCAAGCAACAAGAATGAATTTCTTTTTTTCCTCGAGTCCCAACCATAAGAAGCACCTTTGTATTTTTTCAATCATCTCAGCAAACTTTTGAGGGATCCTGAAGAGACTCAGCGCATAAACTGGAAGGTTTTGCAAGGATTATTTAAGAAGTTGAACTTTCCCTACAAGACTAAGGGTAGCTTCTTTCCAACCCGCTAGTTTTTTATGAAATCTATCAATAATTTTATTCCAGAAGGAGTCATCTGGTTTTAGACAAAGAGGAAGGCCCAAATAAGGAGACAAGAGCTTCCCTATTTGACAGCCAAGGATGCAGGAGATCTTCCTTTGTCTAGCTTCAAGTGTATTACAGAAGAAGAGAGAGCTTTTCTCCCAGTTGATTAATTGACCAGAAGCTCTAGTGTAGATATTCAGTGCCATTTTCATGTTTCTAGGTTCTTTAACTGAAGCTTCTCCCATCATTATTGTATCATCAAAAAATTTCTCATGAGAGCATCTCAACAAAGCAGAAGAAGGTTGCAACACTGAAATCTGGCCTTTAATCACTAAGCTATGAATATATCTTCCTAGACTTTCAACCATTATGGAAAACAAAATTGGGGAAATGGGATCTCCTTGCCTCAGACCTCTAGTAGGATGGAAGAAGTGAGAGGATCCCCCATTAACAAGAACTGAAGAGGAGACAGTAGTCACCAGCTGCATTATGAGTTTGATCACAACTTCATCAAAGCTAAAGGATCTCAAGACACAGTGGAGGAACTCCCAATCCACTCTATTGTAGGCTTTCGACAGATCCAATTTCATCATAAAACCTTGTTTTTTCAATGCATTAAGAGAATGAATGTTCTCATGAACAACCATAATAGAGTCCAATATCTATCTTCCCAGCACAAAACCATTCTGCTGGGGAGAGATCAGATTAGGCAAAGTGCTCAAGATTCTAGAAGTGAGGACCTTAGATATAATTTTATATAAATAATTACATAGGCTTATAGGTCTGAAACCATCCACTCTGTCACCTCCCGGTTTCTTCGAAATAAGAGCTATGAAGGTTTATTTTAGCTCTTTAAGAATAGATTTAGAACCAAAGAACTCTTTAACCACGGAACACACATTTTTACCAGTAATTTTCCAGAAGTTCTGGAAGAAGAACATCTAGAAACCGTCTGGCCCAGGGGATTTTTCTCCTTCAAAAGAGAGCATAGCCTTCTTGATTTTAGCATACGACGATATGGATTTGAGAAAAGAGTTGCCCTGGCAATCCAGAATACCTAGAATACTTTCAAGAAGTTTTCTTTGATCCGCCACTCCAAGATTTTGGTCTTTAGAAAGGAGGCTAGAAAAATACTCCATCATTTCCTTCCTAATATCTTCTTCCTTTGTGATACCTCCTCTAGGGGCCGATAAAGAGCTGATTCTATTAGAATCTTTATTTTTAAGAGCTATAAGGTGGAAGAATATTCTATTCTTGTCTCCAGCTTTGAGCCAGAGAGATCTGGATCTCTACCTCTAGAAAGTCTCCTCTTTAGCTATAATGTTGTGGTAGTCTGCAAGAACCTAATTTTCTTGAGATCTCAGATTATCAGTTAAACCCTTTTTTTGAATAACATCCTGAATTTCTTTCAGTTCCATTTGAGTTTTGCTTTTAGCTTGAAAGATATACCCATAAACATTCTTATTCTAGATTTTGACATTAGCCAGTTTCTTGACTACTTTAAACATCATTGTACCATCCACCTTTATATTCCACCATTCTCTAATCTTATTCTCCAAATCTGGGTGGTCTAACCACATTTTTTCAAATCTAAAAGGAGTGTTTCTCTTTCCAGAAAAAGAAGACGTTGAGAATGAGATTGGGAAATGATCTGAACCAATTCTAGAGAGAGAAGAGAGAGAGAGAAAGAAAATCTTGTATACCAATCTGGGTTAACCAGCGCTCTATCAATATTAACTTGTATAAGATCTGCTCCCACTCTATGATTGGACCAAGTGTAGTTTAATCCTTCCAGGTCAACATCCATCAAACCTTCCTTAGTAATGAAGTCCATCAGGCCCTCCCTGCTTGAAACCTGGGATAGGAAACCTCCAAGCTTATATTCCTGCTTCAAAGGAGTATTGAAGTCGCCCATTATTAGGAAGTTAGGGTTATTACAGACTTTCTTGAGATCATGTAATTTTTTCCATAGTTTAAGTCTACCTTTTTTCGTGTTAGGAGCATATACATTAATCAAGATCCAATCAAAGTTATCCTTAATACTTTGAACCTTCACTGCAAGGAAATTTTTTTCTTCTTTGAGAATATGGCAGGCTAAACTAGATTGATTCTAGAAGATTGCAAGGCCCCCTGAAGCCCCTTTTGAGCTGCTACCAATACATATTCCATTTTTAATTAACTTGAGTTTTTCAACTTTAGCTTTCATCATCTTAGTTTCTTGAATTAAGAGCATGTCTAATTTAGAATCTCTAACTAGATTTCTAACTACATCTTGTTTATGAGGACCATTTAGTCCTCTAATGTTCCAAGAAATAATTTTCATAATTGATTCAGAGAACACACCTGATGGATAGTAAGTTGTTTTCCATCAGCAATATTTTGTTTTGCTTCTTCTTCTCTTTGTGATTTTTCTGATTTTCTCCCTCTGTCTTGTTTAGGGGTTCCAATTTCAGCTTTATGTTGTCCTTTGGTCAAAACTCCTAGTTTTTGAGCCCCGCCTTTCTTGGACATTTTAGAATTTGAATGCCCCATTATAATGTGCTCTGATTTCTTTCCAGATAGTTTTTTGTATATGTTCTCTAATGGTGATATATGTTCTTTCTTTCTTGACCCTTTCTTATAGTTTCCCACTACAGACCAAGAATTTTCCTTATCCTCCTCTGCACATTTATCCATTCCCATTATTTCCTGAGGAGAGATCTTCCCCTTTGGATCAAAATCCTTTTTTTTAGGATTAGTCGGAGTGATCTCTTCTTTCATATTTACCTTCTCAGTCTGAAGTTGAAGGTTTTCCTTCCCTTCCCGACTCTCTTCTTTATTTTCTTTCCTTCCCCTGGAGACCTCCATGTTGGGAGTATTCAAAGCTTCCACCTTAGGATTAGTTTCTTTCTCTTCAGATTTAAGATGATCTCCATTTCCATCTGGCAATGGATTCTGACTTTTTAGTTCTCTTATCTTTTCTTGATGATCATTCTTGCCCAAAGCTTGTTCAGTCTCATTCTGAGACGTCCCATCTTTTTGGTCCCTCTCAATAAATTCCTTCTTCTCTTCTGTACTTTCACTGATCTTCTGGTTCTTCTCTTCTTGGTCCCTCTCTGTAACCTCCTTCTTCTCTTCTGTACTCTTATGATTTGTTTCTTCTTCATGATGTTGATGATTAGGTTTGATTTCCTCATTTTTCTTTTTCAATTCCATCCTAATCCCTTTTGGGTAGTCTTGTACTTTCTTATTTTCCTTGATGGCTTTCAAGGGATAGTGTTTCTCCCAGTGACCTAATTTTTTGTAGGTAAAACACACAAAGGGAATAGACTCTAATTCCACCTCTAGAATCCAAGATCCCAGCTTCGAGTTCAGAGTTATCACTTGGGGGAGCTCCACATTTTGCTGAATGTTCACACATATCCTTGCATAAATCTGTCTAGTTCTTGTATCTGTCATAGGGTCTATGGATAGGAGTTCACCAAAAACTCTAGCAAGCACCATGAAGATGTCCTCATGCCAATATTCCAAAGGCATCCCCAAAAGATGCACCCACACAAGTGCTGCCTTGAAAAATCTGTCATTATAGTCTAGACTAGTCATCCATTTTTGTAGGGACAGAGAAGATTTTCCCATCATCCAAGGGCCCCCATAGAGAACTTTGGAGAGATCTTCTGCATTTGAGAATTCAAATGAAAAGAAACCTTTGTACATCGCTGCTACATCCACTTGGCCTTTTAGTTTCCATTTTTTATCCACATAGGATCTAACAATGTCTATGTTTGGTCTAGGACCCAGAAATTTCCCGACCAGAGACGAGGCCATAAGAGAAATAGTATGGTCCATAAGAACGTCAGGAATGTCTATCCCTAAAACTCCCTTACTGGAATCATTCTGAATATTAAATTTAGGAAAGAGAGATATCCCAGAGGGTTTAATTCCAAAAAGACCCACCCATTTCCCAAGTTTCGGGGGCAAGCCATGTGCCTTACCTACATGTGTCCCATTCCCGCTTTCTGAGTTTTTTGAAAGCTTATTCTCTATTCCTAGAACCGACCCTTCATCCTTGCTGGAAAAAAAGATTGGCCCACCGTTCTTCTCCTCTGCAACATGTTTCCCGTGCTCAAAAGGTCCTTGCTCCAATGAGGATCCTGTAGCAGACTACACAGATCTGACAGCTTCCAGCCTTCCTCCATCTTCCAAATTCAAAAAACATTCTCCCACTTTCTTCTCCCCTCCTCCTCCCTCTCACTCACGCTCAACAGATCCAATAGCTCCCAGCCTTCCTCCATCTTCCAAATTCAAAAAACTTTCTCCCGCTCTTTTCTCCCCTCCTCCTCCCTCTCACTCACGCTCCATAATGTTTGACTCGAAGTGTATGGTGAGTTAACAAAGCCAAATTTACCACATACATTTTTGGTGCCCACTGTGGGGTAGGTACATTTTTTTCTGGCCTCATTTCCTTTTATTTTTTTTATTTTTTTCATTTTGTCCATACTTCCATATAGCTCTGTTCTAATTTCGCACGAACTTTCTGAGCGTCTCGCGCGAACTTTCTAGTTCTTCGCATGGCTTCCTGTACTTCTTTGCACGATCTAGTATATATTATCATGAAAAATTACATACCAGAGCTTTCATTTGAATATTTTATTGTCTCAGTTTTCTAACCATCTGTTGTTTTCTGAAATCTGTGTATCTTTGATTTTATCTTTTGAAACAACTTAACAGTGGTTTGCAGGACGCTGAGATAAAGAAAATCCATTATAAACTTCTAACGTGTTTATTGTAGGACATTGATATGAAGAAAGGCATTACAAACTACTAATGGGTTTATTGCAGGACGTTTGTCGAAGACCTTGTATATTTTCACAACTTCTTATATATGTTTTTAGTAGTTAAAACACACTTCGGTTGGTGCTTAAAATAAATCATTGTCTTGTGTGATTGAAGTGTTTTTTAGATTATAATCCTAAGAACTACATGAACATATCCTCTCCCCTCACCTTTATGGATCTTGAGTGTAAGAGAAATTCATGTGATTCTTCTAGAGTGGCTACCTCCCGAGAGCTTTAACAGAGCTAGTGAGAGTGGATGCCCAACCTGTAATAGGCTAAAGCCAAGCCCTTCCAAACTGGTATACAAAAAATACTATTATGATTAATGTCACAATAGACAGGTGTGAATTCATTGTGGTAACCAAAATATCTTGCAGTACCCCAGTGGTGCGTTAAAGTCTTGACATCGTTAAGGTGAAAGCATTGCTTTGAAAGGATTGGGAGAGCCCCCTTTATTGGGAAAATGACTTGATCAAAACCACCTGAATGGATGTCCTTACTAAAAAATATTTTTCTAGTTTCCAAAAACCCTCTATCTGTTGGCGCAGAAGGTCAGAGACCGACTAAGATGCCCCACATTTTTATGGCTTTTAGTAGAGATAACAGCCCTATGGGAAGCAATTCCTTTGGGGTTCAAAGCTTGGTGTGCCTGAGAAGTGAGTGCATATGTAAGGAGGAGCCTATGCCTCCAAGCTTCTAATTTTTCTGCTAAGAGTAAGCATAGCTAAACTTCGGTTCAAGTGGGGATTCAATAGATATTGTCTTGGCTATCCTAGGATTGTGATGTTCTTGTTCTGGTACTACAAACATTATGTTTAATGTGTTTTGCGTGGGTGTATCATTTGAACAATTGAGACTATCGTCAAAACACACAAACTATCAATCTTGAACATGTCCAAAACAATCTGTAACTTGAACTATCTATCAGAAAACAACATGATTTTATCTTGGGAAACGCAAACTGGTCTCAACAGTCTGATTCTGTAAACGTTCTTTTTTCAAAATTTGCATAGTTTCACGTGACATTTTGCAATCTTCACATGCTTTACTGAAAATCTTTGCACGATACGCCATACACTGTCACGTGACATTTGGCAATAGTGTTTTCATTCTGTCATCTTTTTCATCTGCCAAACTGGTGTCATTCTTCATGCAAATACTGCAAAGTTTTGTGCAGGTCGGTGAGAATCTTCGCGTGAAAGAGCATTTCTTCACGCGAATCTGGAGTCTTTTGTCCAAAATAGCAAGCTAATTTTTGTCAGTCAGGTGTACTTCTATCAAATCTGGTCTCTGATATGGGTCTATTTTTCTACCCTCCATCTTCACACAGTCTGAAACTTGGTTTCTTGGGTTGAGAACTACGTGATTCTTGCTTAAACTGGTCTCATCTCATGTGTTTTTGATCTCTTTCATCTGTGTTGTCATGCCTTGTGTCGCAATAGTCATCTCTTGGCTATTCTAGCCTCATCTCCGACGATTTGCAACAAGGATACTTCACCTTTTGGCACATTCTATGCAATTACTTTGAGACAGTTTCAAGTTTAGTCCTAGTTCACATTCCTTGTTCAAACTTTGTCTATGACTGTCACAACTCGAAGTGGCAAAACATTTCCTTCAATCAATCAAGACAAACATGTACTTTCCACACCATTACCGACTACATCTAGTGAGGAATCATCTTGATCTCCTTCCCCGGTACGTCGACCTTATAATAAACGGTCATTTCTAGTGGATCTTAGTCAGGTTCAAAATCCTTTGTTCCAAGAAGACCCAAATTCAAAGAACACTCAATATTTTCATATCGAGTCTTTACACCTTGAATCCTTGCATTTTGGCAAGATGGAAGATCATAACCAATCAGGTGGTGAGGTTATTAGAACTAACCTCTTTAAAACTTTGGGTAAGTCCCATTCTCAAGACCCCCCTAACGATGTAGAATTAGAAATCACTCAAGAAGAGTTTGTACAAGCTCGTTCTAACAATGATTTCTATAGAATGATGAGAGTTCTCCTAGCTGAGGAGAAAGAAAAATATATTCTTGAACTAGCCAATCAAGGGGCTAAGTTACCTTCCAATTATGTTGTAGAAACACTTGCTGAGAAAGAGGAAGAAACTAAAAAGCCTCGCTTGTGAAAAGAAATGCAAACTATGCAAGAGTAACTCTCTCAACTCTTGAAAGAGAAAGACAAACCTGTTACACAATTCACACTAGAAAGCATCTGTCCTTTCCCATTTGACAAAGATCTTTACATGCCTCCTTTTCCCAAAGGAGTTGAACTTCCTAAATATGATAAATACTTGGGTACTTTTGACCCTCAAGACCATTTGAGAGAGTTTGGTGCTCTCTCCATGGAATTCATACATGAAACAACCTATCTCATGCATCTTTTCCCACGTATTTTGGGAGGGTCAGCTATGGAATGGTTCTCTAGACTACCAACTGACATCAAAACTTTTGACGAAATTATCAATTTATTTCTACAACACTATTCTCACAACATCCAACATCTGGTTCATATCCAAGATCTTTGCAATTTGAAACAAAATCAAGGGGAATCCTTCTTGGCATTTCTCCAAAGATGGAGACAACTCTATACATGATATTCTCGCAAGATACCCAAATCTAAAAAGTTGGACATCTTTCTCGATAATCTTCTCCCCAACTTTGGGTATCAAGTACAGCTACAAGGTCCTCTAACCTTTGATGACATGATTAAAC
>MU223797.1:1282104-1295687 GCA_018584345.1 Thuja plicata
TTGTTGATATTCACTATGTGGTACTCCCCGTTTATGATCATTTCATGAGGAAATGTCTTGATGGCTCGCGGGCTGCAAGCTAGGGCATCATGCATTGTTTATGAGCTCACTGTTTAATACTGGCATTTTTTACATTTAATTTACATTTGTTATGCTTGATGACCCGCGAGCTTGAGAGCTAGGGCATCATTTCTATTACCTTTAAGGCATTGTGTGAAGTGTTAAAGCTCTCTTTATTTTTTTGTTGTTGATATTCACTATGTGGTACTCCCAGTTTATGATCATTTCATGAGGAAATGTCTTGATGGTTTGCAGGCTACATGCTAGGGCATCATGCATTGTTTATGAGCTCACTGTTTAATACTAGCATTGTTTACATCTTTACATTTGGAATGCTTGATGACCTGCAAGCTTGAGAGCTAGGGCATCGTTGCTATTACCTTCAAGGCATTGTGTGAAGTGTTTGATCTCTCTTTATTTGTTTTGTTGTTGATATTCACTAAGTGGTACCTAATCATAAGGCTCATCATGTTCTCTACAAACAAGGAAAAATCATAACCAACAATGAGATATCACATTATAACCACCATTCCCATAAAATGCACATCTACTCAATTCCCAATATCGACATAATAAAAGATCTGAAATGATCCAATTTCAAATTTCCATATATATCTTCCATCATTCCACATCAAGATTTATCATAAAACACCCAAAATTCCACTTTTATCTATTCTCCAAACATTCCCATTGAAAATTAGGGAATAGTTTTTCCACCTTTAAAATAGCTTGAAGCACACAAAAATTCAAAGTTCAAATCTAAAAAATGTAAAGATATATTTTTTATACCAATTTTACAATTTTCTCATTCAATCTAAATTTTGGCATGACAACATTACAAAATTCAAATCCATCATAATTTACTCAAATCTACTAATTTACCTATTGAAATTAATTTTTGTCAACTAAGGGAGTATATCAAACCCTGATTCAAATGATTTGCAAACATTCCTTGATTGACCTCTCAAGGAGGTTGAAGACCAATCTAGGGGCTTGACTACTCTAGTAGGATCCATTGTAATCACACACATTCGCTATGCCCTTACTATGAAGCATGGTAAAAACATAAAGCTCATAAAGCATGGTAAAAGAGGGCCCTAAGTGTGGTAAAACAGGAAAGTTGTCACTTTGCACTTCTCTTCTGTTGTGAAGATCGAGATCGATTTGCAAGCTTGGAGCCTTGTGAAGTTATGTATGATTATTTCTTCAGTTTGTGTTTGATTAGAGTTAATGTGAATATAGAATATAGAAATCTATAATAGAAGTATTGATCTCAAAATGAATGATGTTTTGGGATAAAATTGGTGTGTTCGTATACTTTCTCCATTTTAAACTAACCTATGACTTCAAAGGAGGAATTATGAAATATAGTTGTAGGTATTTATCTCTTCTATAATGATGGAGGAGTCAAAGGTAATTATTAGTGAGGTTGCTGCTATTAAATCATACATTAATACACTTACTGTTTTGAATTTGAGCTCGGGCATCATGCAATGTTATTGTTGTCATTGCATGCTTGATGTTGTTGTGCACCATATATTGTTTTATACACTGTTTATTTCATTGAGACCGTGAGCTTGGAATTTGTAATGTATTTTATGTTATTGGATCAATGTATTTTTTGTTATTGGATCAATGTAGTTTTCCCACTCTTTAACATACCCAAATCATTCATATAGAAATGTAGATGTACATATTCACTAGATAAGACTATCTTGCAACTTAATTATCATTGTATTGAACTGTTTATAATCTTGCATCATTATGTTGCCATTCTTATTCATTATGTTGGCATAATTATTCATTATTTTCATTATTGTTACTTTGTTTTAGCTCTTCTCAATGGATAGAATATTTGGCATTAAATGTTGTCATTTGGAGTCCTTGGAAGAACAGTGCTCTAGATTATTTAATGTGCATGATGATATCAAACATGCTATTCTCTACCTTCTAAAACATAATATTGTTGGCTCGCATGTAAATGATTGGTTGATCTATAAACTAGTATTTTCTACTCTCTTTGAAGTTACCGGATGGTTAGAATGGGTCTTGAAGGTGGTTAAGCATGTGGTTGTTTCTGACAATTCAGAAAAAGTTGCGTAGAGGATTAAAACCATCAATCCAAACATTATCTCTAGCAGGCTTGTTGATAATAGAGCTGGATTTTAAAATAAAATGGTGGAGGCATGGGAGGTGTTCAAGCTATCTTGCGTTAACAATGACTACACTACTTTGAGTATCTTCCATGGTCACAATGAAATTTTTTTCACTTGTGACGATAGGAATGTTATGATGGAGTACTTCTTTGGAGCTGGCATTTTTGTCAACAAACTAGGTCATCTTTAGATCAAATGTGGACATGAAACTTATCGAGCTAATTAAATTTATATCCTTATGTTCATCATCATTACAAAAAATTATCTAGCTAATGAACTTTATATCCTTATTCATTATGTTGTTGTGATTTTGCCTCCTTTTTTTGACACAATGAATGGTTATATCTCTCTCTTCAAGGGTGGGTTATTCATTACTACCATGTCATGTCATATTTAGTTGTATGTATCTCTAATTGTTTATAATATATACTATGCAATCTTTAGCATATGTATCATGTGACTTATGTAAATGTGATTATGATTTAGTGAATTTTATAATGGAATGAAGTGAAAAGATAGTTTAGGTTATTCTCCAATAGAACTTACGCTACTATTTCTTTTTTGCAATGATTTTTCTTTCACGATCAAACAACAGAGCTTGCAATAAAAAATTTACTTATTTTGGTTGATACAAGTTTTTGTTTGTAATTTAATGTTTGGAGAATTATAGATTTATTCAAAGCCTCGGAGAAATTAGAGGCATTTCTTTTTAATGGGACTCTCTGCTTTTAGTTCCATGAATGGGTGCATCTCTTATATTAAATTTACCTAAGACATCAACCTATGAAAAAATCAGAAATATGTTTGGTATTTTATCATATATCTTGTTCAAGCATTCAGCATTTGTGCATACTAGCATTTAACATGTTCTAGAGGAATTTTAGCACAGGTCTCCATTGTGAAAGCCTTGATATCTGCAAATAAGATCATGTCTTTTAGCCATAGATTCAAAGAATTTTAACAATGGTGACCTCTATGAAGGTTCACTTCTTACTGCATCACATCCTTAATGAATATATATTAAATGAATTCATAAGAGTTGATTAGAGAAGGTACATGCACAGGTGATGAACATGCAGATTTTCCTAAGCACTACTTGGAGCTTACCTAGCAACAAATGTACTATTGTGATAAAATCATCACAAGTCCATTTGTTTCTAGGTCAAGCTCTAAGTAAATCTTGGTAAAATAAGCATGTTTGTCACTTGTGCATATACCTCCTCTGATCAAATCTTTTGGAGTTTTTTGAAAACAAAATTGTGTACTTCTATAGGACAGTCAACACAAAATTGAAGCATCAAAAAAGACTTGATCAAGTTGCAGGTGGAACGTGAACTGAAATAGTAAGTAATGTAGAATAAAAAAATAAGTAATCTATAGTGGTTCAGAAGAACCCATCTCTCATGAGTAGTGTTTCATAAAAACCCATTTGTCATGAGTAGTGTTCCATTCATTCTCATGAGAGACGGGTTCTTGTGAAATATCATTTGATAGAAGATGATTGTAGAATACTGAGATGATGAATGATGAAGAAGATTTGAAAATGTTCATTTGATGATGATTATGAAGAAGATTTGAAAATGTTGCACCAATTTGAACATATGTACAATTATGGTGTTAGAAGGCCCATATGGGAAGAAATTCAATGTATAATTATGGTCTTGTATAGATAAATTGGAACTAGAATTTCAGCAAGGCTAGGAAAATTTTGTGCATCATTATGAACTAAAGATGGGGAATTTTGTAGTGTTCATTTGAACACTAGAAATTTCTCCATCTTTAGTTCATAATGAAGCAGAAACTTTTCCCAATCTTTCTAAAATTCTAGTTCCAGTTCATCTATACAAGACCATAATTGTACATTGAATTTTTACCCATCAGGGCCTTCTAACACCATGTATTATATGCAGCTACACATGCATTCTTGATTCAAAGCGGTAAAATCGTATTTTATATGTGAGGGAGAGAATCCAAACACATAAAGAACATGCACATAAACACGATAGCTAGGAAACATAAATTTAGATATCACAACAGTTGAGAAACATAAATGTAGATATCATGGTCATAATTGTTTGGAGACACAACATAATTGAATGGTATATCCAGACGATGCAACACAACCACTACTCCTCTGGTTCCAAGTTGACACTGTGGGATCCAAAAACCATAGATAAGGAATAAATTTAGAAAGGAGAGGAGGGTCGTAACGACCAAAATAATACAGGGTCCCTATATTATTTCAGTCATTATGGCCCTCCTCCTCCGCTCTCTAAATTTATTCCTTATCTATGGTTTTTAGATCCTGCAGCGTCAAGTTGGAACTAGAGGAGTAGTATTTGCATTGCATCATTTGGGTATACCACTCAATTATGTCATTTCTCCAAACAATTACGACCATGATGCCTACATTTATGTTTCTTAGTTGTTGTGTCCCAAGACCCCTTATGATCCTTTATGACCCTTTACAATCCCTAAGAATACATCTTAGAGGTATTAAAGTGTCATAAAGGGTCATAAGAGGCTCCTAGGAGGGGCCAGATGAGCTTCCACCTTCACATGGTTGGCCCTATTAAGTAGATAATGTTAACCTATTCTTCAAACAAAGAGAGGCTCAATATTTTAAGGTCTCGCTCCATGCATGAAAAATATATATATTTTTGTAAACATGGCATACCATCGCAATTGCAATGGTATTCAGAGAACAAACGACACTATAACACTACATGCAATGTCCAGATTTCAGAATAATCGGACAACTAGATGTCGCATGTACAAAATATCCATTTCCTACCCATTGTAATGGCGACACCCATAATGTGTAACCATGACATACTAACCATCATAGTCGGTGCATATTGCGACGGTCATGACCGTTGCAATAACAAAAAACATAGCAACCGTCGATGATTATGAAACCAAACTTGCCACACCAGTCTGTGTCACTTTCCCAACAGGGTAGTGTCAGAATTACGATGCATAGCCATTGAAAAGAGGTCTCAAATATACTAGTGTGTGTTGTATGTATGTTCATTTCTATATTATATCTTTGTTATGTGTTGTTAGGAACCACCAAATGTACCATAGGCTAGAATTGCATAAAATGAATGAAAATACCTACCCACTGCCTCTAGAACCTTGAATCAACTTCCAACATCATTTCACACTTTCTTGGACCGATCAAAATCCCCTATAATGGTTCTGGAACCCTAATCCACTCTTAAGCCCAAATTCCCAAAAAAATTCAAAATGCAATGGTAATTTGAGTACCCTTTTTTACCCCCCTTAACATATATTAAACTTAGGTGTAGTTTTTTTTGGATAATCAACCCCAAATACTACTGCTCCAACCTTCCTTCCTAGGCCTAATTGACCCACTTTACAAAGAAACTATATAAATTACTTACTCTCAAACTCTATTCTTTTCAACAGTCTTTATTTATGTCTCAAATGTAAGGATTATGTACTTTTTTTGGCCAACAACCCTCTGAAAACACCCAAACTACAAGACCCTCAGCAATTCAAGCCTACAACTAGGGCTTTCTAAAATCCAAGCCAAAACTCCCTTCTAGAACGATGTCTTGGATCCTACACCATGTAGTTGACATGTACAAACAACTTTGAATAGAAAAACATACCCTTATGAAGCCCAATCCTTGGCTGCTATAGTCATGGCTTACTTTCTATGCACCCACAAACTGGCAAATTCATCTCAGTTGGTGATCACCATAAAAAATCCAATTGCTCCTACATATTTAATGTTAATAACATATTATAAAACCCCTGGATCCATCCTCATGCCACAGAGACCATAGAAAGTGGATGGATCCCTTATTGCATTCCTCCAATCAAAAGGAAAGACAATGTTGTCACAGGACAGTCACCCAATTGGATCTAAAACTATTAATAAATGAACAAAAAAACATTATAAATGCCATGAGATGGTCGTATCCAAGAGGACTGGCAAGTTGGGGGAGAGTCCATGACGTTAAACCTCATACACCTCTGAATGTCATTAGGTTACTGTAGTAAGGTGACCATCATAGAAGTTTAGAGATCTTGTTTTGCCTCTATTGATTTATTCCTATGATGAATGGATGGATGGATCAATTAGATTGTGTAATTCCCACCCTAGTATCTTGATATTTTGCATAGACATGATTTCTATATTGAGCATTATGGAATCTATGTTTTGTTTATTTTGATTAGTTGATGAGACATTATGAGTATATGTTTGGATAGTTAAACTATTTTATGGAAAATAGAAAATGATATAAAAGTTTTAATCAGGACATGTTATTTCATATATTTGATTGTATTTCTTATATAGATTATTCAATTCTTGATTTACATTATGAAGTAATGATTATTTTTGGAGCTAACCATACTAATCCAATTATGCCTTGATATTCACGATGCTATCTGATGTGTTTGTAGGATGAGGAGAGGCAAACGTAGTAACTTGTATAGGATATCCACACAATGTCGCACTCTCCCTCCTTGTTTTGCATTGCTTGTGTGTTTGTTTATGTGTGTGTGTGTGTGTGTGTGTGTGTGTGTGTGTGTGTGTGTGTGNTTTGTGTGTGTGTGTGTGTGTGTGTGTGTGTGTGTGTGTGTGTGTGTGTGTGTGTGTGTGTGTGTGTGTGTGTGTGTGTGTGTGTATATATCTTGATTTGGTGATGTAGGATGCGGGTACCAGGTATCAGCTTCACCTGGCTACACAAGTTTGAGTGTGCCTTAAAAAAAAAATCCTCGAACGTTGTTGTGTGGAGATATTTCCAAAGCACTCTCAAGGAAACCTTGTTGACTTAGGTTCTTGTTTAGGAAGCCACCTCAGTTGGGGGGGGTTAAGTAGTTTTATGATTTTATGATTTTGTGATTTATGCTTTAGTGTATGTTTTCTTTGTCTCATTATTTGTATTTATATATTAAGGAATGATGATTATCTGTCTTTTGAAATATGAATTTGATGCTTTATTTGTGCAATATATATGCGTATGTATATATGGGTGCACACATATATACCTACAGACATATATGTATTGTATAGAAAGGTGTTTTTATATCTTTATGCTTGTAAAATTAATGATGTAATTGCAAAATAAAATATGATAGAGTAATAAAAATAAAAGATAAAACGCGACACAATGCTCTGCTCTACAAAATTGTTTACAGTCCGCTCGCTTGAGGCACAATTAGACTTCTATGAAAAACAAAATATGTGAAACCTAGGAAGCCCGCGACATTTTTACATGTCTTAGCAGTGAAATACCGATGGCGCTCTCTGCTAAATCGCTCAGTTCCATCTACATCCACCAGTCACAAAAATTTCATGGAAGTACATACTCCTCATAGGATAGCTCCTAGGGCATCTCAATGGGAGATACAATCTTTGGCTCAAGAGTTTGAAAATGGATGGATACCATCTTACAAGCAAAATTCTAAAAGAGCTCGACATCACAGCCTTACCCATCATAGAAAAATCCAATATCTATCATTCTCTCTACCCCTCAGCAACAGTTCTGGACATCTCCAACAAAAGCAGAGGAATGACGATCTCTAGGCATAGCCTTACTCACCACCACATAGATGAAATCAAAGGGAATGCAAAGAAAATATGAAGCCATCAAAGAAAGTTGTAATCACTAATGTATACTCCCCTCCACACCGTATAGCTAGTGCTAATAATGACAAGGATATCAAAATCATTAGAGGGAACCAAATTTACACAGAAGGCCTATGGAATGACTATCATTCCTACGGTATTTTTGGAAAGTGGTTTGGATTAGGCAAGGCATTCAATGGTATTCAAGACTGGCTTCAAACTGCCATCAAAACATAGGTAAGTATTACTTTACTTTTGAACAATTACTTTTCTGTAGAATTTAAAGATTTATCTATTAGACAAAAGATTATCGGAAGAACAAATTTTCTATCTAGGGCACGCGATTAATTTTTTAAAATGGGAACCTAAATTTAACCTGGATATCTTCAACGACCTCAAAATTCTGAAATGGGCTATGATCCAAAACTTTCCTATAGAACTATTACACAGCCAGATTATTAACCAAATTAGGAAATGTTTTGGTGAAGTATTAGGGCTAGAAGAGAAATATATAGCCTCATCTGAGGTTAAATTTTTTATTAAAACCGCAGACTCATCAGAAAACCCAAAACCAATACACTTTATTTCTAATAAAACTACTTACCGCTTAACACCAAAATATTTCAGAGGAGATATTGCAGATGACATCTACTTCTTTACACATAAGACAACAGAACAATATACATGTCTAAACACATCAAATCTCAAGAGTATTCTAGGACAGAATCCTAATACAAAAATTTAGAAACCAGTTGTACCCTTGGGAATGAAAAATAAAATGATGCCAACAAAGACAGAGGTATAATCCAATGTTGTACCCCAGAGATCACTATAGAAAACATAAATTTTGAGTCTAAGGAAAGAACATCTCTTAAAGAAAAACCAATTGATGAAGGGGAATCTAATTTAAAAATAGGCTCAAAAATAGGAACCTTAGAATGTCGCTTAAAAAAAATTTATTCCTTAGTGAGAAATATGGAAGTAAATTATATGCTCCACAAATATGGGATGCCTTCAACCAACCAAAGTTGGAAACCATATTCTAATAAGGTCCCGAAAACCATTGATTTCTCAATTTCAACTGATGATGAAACTAGCGACATTGAAGAAGCCATCAGAAGGAAAAGTGTAGTGATAAAAGAAATTTTAAAGGAGGATAAAACTATAAAAATCCATGAAATTTTAGAAAATATTGTAGTATCCCCAGAGAAAGATCTTAATGTAGGAGTAGGTATGATATAAACTACAAATGAGAATAATGATAATATTAATCATCAGGAAAATTACTCAATAGAAGAGGGGTGGTATAAAGAACAACAAGATTTTATTCTAAATCCAATACCATTAAACTTTATTAAACCATGTACAGAGGATCTAGATAGGAATGCCCAAAACAGTAACTTGAATATTCATCCCAATGAAGACCTAAGCTATGGAGAGATAGAGGAAATTAATGATTTCCTAGGACTCAATATTGATACAGAGGATTTGTTATTACTAAAATGTATTGAATCAATAAAACAAGGTGAAGAGGAAGAGGCAAACATCGCTGAGACTACATTGGACAAAATGACCACAATTCTCCCCCTAAGCCCTTCGACTACCAGCAAGAAAACCACTTTAAATTTTGGCAAACACCAATTAATGGAAAAAAGTTATTTGAAGATATTGTTATAGATCCCATGTAGGCTAGTAATACTCCAAAGGGAGTTAACAATGTAAATATTACAATATAAGTAAGTTCAATTCTCATGAAAGGAATGCATAGCACTCTAGAAGAGTTAGAATAGATATTAATGAGCGACCCTCAATCCTGGGAAGAATTTGGGATTCAGGAACCAATAGATTGGTCTCTTTCTTGGAGCCCTGATAGCATAAAAATAGGGAGAAATATTAAGGCACTCAAGACAATCTCAAAAGATGGAAGCCCCAATCAATATTTAAGTGAAACAATAATGAAAGAAATAAGAGAGGAGGAAGAAATAAAAGAGGATGAAGAGATAGTTGTGAGTGTTCTTAATGCCCAGAAACACCAAGACAATCTAGGGATATCCACAAACCTGAAGGGTGTTGACAAACCTAATTGTGGTAAGATCACTAAGAAAAGTGGAAGAAAGAGTCTTGTGGAACTTAGGACAGCTATTGGCAAAGCTGAGAATCAAACTAAAATTAGTGACATACTTAAGGCTAGGAAGGGGAAGTTCCTTCCCACAACAATATGAAGATTACATCCTGCAATGTTAGGGCCTTAAAATCCCCTAACAAGAAACTCTCCTTAAAGTGCAATCTAACCCCATTCGAATCATAAATCAACCTTATACAGGAATCAAAACTTAATAAGGAAAAAGGGGAAAATATTAAAAAGAAATTAGGATATTGGAATTGCCAATTCATAGAATCTTTGGGAGCTTTCGGGGGACTAGCTATTATCTGGGATCTTAGAAAGGTAGATTTTAATTTAACTGTTAGTAATAACTGAGAGTGGGGGATGAATCAGTGGCCTCAAAATTTATCCTTCAACTATTTACCACCAATCAAATAAACCTAAGATTATTAAGTCCCTACAAGATGCATGCCGTGAAATACTTATAATGATTAACTGTCTGTCGGTTTTCCTTGTCTTTCCTTATTCTCCTTGATTACCGATAAGCAGTAAAACTATTTACCAAAACTCAGTAAATAAGAAGAGTATACCAATCCATCCAGAAATGCATATGTGAAATCTAAAATAGTAAAGTAATAAACTATACACACATAACGCATGGATTTTAACGTCAAAACCCTATTAAGGGAAAAACTAGTGGGACCAGTACCCCAAATTTTCTCTCTTCTTAAGTGAGCCCTGTTAGGATCCAACCCTATTAAAGGTTACAAACACACTGTTAAGTGCGACCTTGTTAGAGGATTTTATACATAGAGGTTGTCACTTAGTATCGGGCATCTATTGCTACCATCCTTAAATCAGCCTCCTTCTTAGACTATCAATAGGTATCGGGCAAGTCCAATGCTACTTTTGTGAATCAACCTTTTTGGCACTCCTTGAGATATACCTCAATATATAGAAGACTGTTAAGTCCTTCTCGGTTAAGAGACTTGATGCTTCAATGGTTAAACTAAAATATTATGAGATGTTCATGATGCAACTTTGAATTGCAGATTTTCTGATCTATTTAAGTACATTACCTTTCTGATCAATGTATCAATTCAATTCTTTGTGCTCCACACTTTCTACTCTATGATGTTGTGCTTCACTGTTCGTCGGTGTCTACAGAATTCTTTAGCTCTCCTTTAGCTTGATTGATCAGGACTGTATGAAGTTATTCTTCATCAATTTCTCTTCAACATCCTCTTTCTATTCACTCTCCTTCCATGCATACGAAAATTAATTAAGCTTGTCTCTTATATAGACATGATACTCATTGATTCTTGATTCTTGATTCTTGATTCTTGAATCTTGGCGTAAAAAATAATCAAGCTAATATGATTAAAAGCATAACTCCTGATTTATCTCGTAGTTATCTTTTTGCAAACTTTACAAATCTTTTTTAAATCAATCACTTAACTCTGGTCAAATAAAACAAAGAAAACAACCATTTAAGTCTATCTTTAGCTCTTGCCAGGTAGATGTTGTGTCATTTTCTGAACTCTCTATTCCATCGATCAACTCTGCAGTTATTCATTGGTGACAACTTACAGATCTGTCAGTGTGACTCTAGTTAGCTTAAGGATCTCCGCCCATTGGGCATCATTGGATTTTACTCGTCGAGCAACTCTATTTTCAGCTTGTCAGGCATCCTGTGGTTTTTCTTTGTTGGGCAACACTGTCTTCTGCACGTCAGGTATCACTGTGAATTTTCTCTTTTGCTTTTATTGATGGTGTGCACTCCATCGGTGTTATTTGTCACTTGGTGAATACTTGACATTTATTCATTGCTGAAAGCATAACCTTTATTCCATTGATTCTCTAAATTATTTGGCATTATATACATGATCGTACAGATGATATCAAGTTGATATCAATGAAAATACAAACCATTAATAGATTTAATATCTTTCATTATCTTCAACTTAACATTATCAAACATTCAATCAGTTACATGTCATCAATCTCTCCTTTTGGCATTGATGGCAACATAATATTTTATCACACTATACTATTTTTAATACAATATGAAATACAATAGTTGAGATTCATCAAACTACCAATTATTTTGTTCTGTCAACCGATAAATGTCTGATCACCGGTAAGCTCTATTTTAGCTTAGATTTGATTCTTGCAGATTTTTACTTGCTGATGTGTTGAATCTTCTTCTTGTGTTAATTTCTCTCATTTGCCTATTCTCTCTTTTGTGATGTCTTTTTCCCTTTTCAGCAACTTTCCCTTTGTATAAACTTTCACACAATTTTTCTCTCCCTGTTGGAGTAATCTGATAATGGATAATCTCTCTCTTTTTTAGAAGAATGTGATAATCTAGACCTCTCTCCCTTTGACAACAATTCCAAAAAAATATCTCACAGATATCTGACATTTATGTCAAACAATATTTTCTCTCCATCCCTAATATATTCCTTGAATTTCCCTTAACCATCAGCAATATAACAATATGTTCTGGTGCTTGGTTTTGGTATATACCTGTATGTATATAGATGTGTCTTTGAAGTTCATCCTTTTGCTTGCATCAACATGAATGATATTCTGATAATATGTAGGTTGATGCAGCCTTCAGTCATATTACTAACTAGTAGACAAGGGTTTGACCCCTAGTTTCTTTCTCAAGTACTCAAATGTATCCTTGGGAAGTGGCTTGGTGAAGATATCAGCTAATTGTTCTTTTGATTGCACATACTCAAGTATCACCTCTTTTTCTTGAACTTGTTCTCTTAAATAATGATACTTGATTGCAATGTGTTTAGTCTTGGAATGCATGACTAGATTCTTGGAAATGTTTATTGTACTGGTGTTATCAAAATAGATAATCACTGGTTCTGAGATCTTCATATGCATACCTTCTAGCAACTGTTTGATCCATGCAATGTTGGAGAAATTTGTTGCAGCAATAACATATTCTACTTTTGCAGTAGAATGAGAGCTCCATCCCTTCTTCTTGCTAATCCATCTGATAAGTCTGTCACCCATAAAGAATGCTCCTCCATTTGTGCTCTTTCGGTCATCAAGATTTCCAACCCAATCAGCGTCGGTAAACACCTAAAGTTCAAATTTTCCTTCTCTTCTATACCATAAGCCAAATTCCTCAGTATTATTCAGATATCTTAAAATTATTTTCATAATAGTCAAATGTAATTCCCTGAGGTTAGCAAAAAATCTAGCAACAATTCCTACTGCATGTGCAATATCTGGTCTAGTGTGTACAACATACATGAGTTTTCAAATCATTGATATGTACAAAGTCCAATTTACCTTTGTTGTCTTGTCTTCCTTTGTCAACTTACATCCAGTAGCCATCGATGTTCCAACTAGTTTGGAATCTTCCATCTTGAATATTTTCAGGACCTCATTGATGTATTTGGACTGTGTAATGAAAATACCTTCACTTTGTTGAATGATCTATAGACCAAGAAAGAACTTGATCTCTCCAAACATAGACATCTCAAAATCTTTACTCATCTCATCAACAAATGATTTGCATAGCATATCATTGCCTCCAAATATGATGTCATCAACAAATATTTCAGCAATCAAAGTGTTAGTATCAGTATCTTCTTTCAAATAAAGATTATTGTTTTCACTAGTCCTTATAAAT
>MU223797.1:1306517-1323061 GCA_018584345.1 Thuja plicata
ATCTTTAGTTAGTTATGTTTTAGATCTGTTAGGATGCTTTAAAACATTTACAATATGCTTGCTTGACCCTCAAGTAATGTTTTAAAACAAATTAAAATCCTATAAATAGAATTACAATGTTTTATCTGACATGGAAAGTCAGATCCACTTTTTGCGAGTTTTGTAACTGACTGTCGATTCTGATGGTCGAGCTACTCTATCAGTCTATTGGTTTTCTTTCATTCTTTGCTATGTCAGTCTTCTGCTCCATTGGTGTGCCTATATTGAATTGTTCGTCAGGTTCCTTGCCTTTTCTGCTCTATCAGCAATGTTCACAAAACTATATCATTGGTTTAGTGATTTTGGATCCATCGGCGATGTACCAAAAACTATTTCATCGGTGATGTCCTTTATGCTTTTTCATTGGTTCAACACTTGACAGTGTTCATAGGGCAATTTTATACTTAGCATTTTTATGACAAGCATTTTCATCTTGTCAATTATGTAGTGTGTTGTCCATCGGGTATGCCTATACCGATGACCTTTATCATGTTTTTTAGTTAAGTATACTAATGGAAAAACTTAATGTCATCAATCTCCCCCTTTGACATTAGTACCAAAAAATGATATGTGAAACATACTTAATGTATTAGTATGTACACCTATGTATACTTCATCCTTAGTCATGAAATGACTCTCCCTATGCATATGTCGGTAAGTGTAAGTTTATGTACATATGATTGCCTTCCCTTTTTTGATATTGGATATAATGTACATATTCATGTTGTACATACAACATACAGATATTTTTCTCTTTTTGCTAATGTAGTATATTGTACATATGTACTATTCATTCCTCCTTTTTTGATAATAAAGGCAAAGGTACTTACAACTTTTCAAAAATGTGTGAGTGTGAGGCTTTGATTTCCTCCATCATATTATCCCATTTCTCCTTCAAATTTTCTAGAGCCATGCGCTCAAGTGATATCCTTACATGCATATCGTAGATGTTGTCTACCATAGACATCATCAGGGTTGAGATCAGATTCCTTGCATTTGTAATGTGTCGTTGCAGAGTGGTGAGGTTTGGCAATATGTGAGCCTAAAGCTTGGTAACCTCATTTATAAAATATGTCTCTGCATCCCATATCTCTCGTCTTAACATGTTTACCTCTGTGATCTTGTGATGATGCAACTTTATTGCATTTGCATCATAGGTTAAACTTTGTGCACTTGATGTCAGATCTGAATCTAGCTGGGACAGCTTTTCACTATTCTCTTTGGTGAAATTTTCAAGTGTGCACATCTTTTGAACTAAGGTAATAGCTTCTACAATCATAGGTTCTAATTGACTTGCTAATTCAGAGAGCTTTACCTTGTTCTCTACCACTTCTTGGCTGATCTTTTCAACTAATTTGTGTTGATACTTCTTCTCTACCCATTCTTCCATTGCCTACTCTTCATCTACACTCTGAGTGGTGATGGCATCGGTAAGAACCGCAATTTACTCCATGACTGATATGCCATCTTCAAATTTTGTATCAGGAACAAGTTGATGTAGTATATCCCTAGCTTTGTCAAGGGATTGGGCTTCCCTATGTGCCTTTTTCATTTTGTCTTGTATAGCTTTTCTTTGACACATCACTCCAAACTTTTGAAGTGTTTCAGTATCTAAATTAGATACATCCCACTTGGGTATTTCAATTACCTCATCAAGTGTTATAGCCAAGATGTCTTTCTTCATTAATTTCTTCTTCTTCTTCTTCTTTGGTTGGGAGATAGATTGGTGAACTACCATTTGTAGACCTTGAGATTGGATTGATTTGGTAGGTGAAGGTTAGGAAGATAAATCTTCTTGTTGCTTATGTTCAGAGTCCACCTGTTGGTTGTGTGAAGATGTCTCTTTATTGGCCTTGGGTGTATCAACAATTTTTTCTTCCTTTTCCTTAATGCTATCATATTTCTTAACTTCTTCACTTATTTCTTTTTCTTCATCCTTCCTCAATCTTTCATCTTTGTTAATATCTTCTCCTTTGTCTTTTTCAGTAGACAACTCTTTCTAAGTGTGGGTTGCATCCTTCATCTCTGTGACTGTATATTTTTGAGTGTCTGATGCATCTTTATTTTCTTCATTAACCATGTCCTCAGGTATGTTATCATCTTTCTTAGATGATTTCTCCTTACTTGAATCATTATCAATAGCTTCTATCAATATTTTCATGTTCGTTGGTGTATTTACCTCTGCAATGTCATTAAGTGTGTCCTATACATCTATATTACCTTGTGCAACAGTGATATCTTCATCTTTTTGCACCTCTTTTGCATGGTCTTTTCCTGTAATGTCATTAACTATATTATCCAACCATGTTTCATCATTGACATCCTCATTTAGGTTACCTTTTGTTGTCAATTCTTCTTTGGTAACTTCTTCTTTAGCATCCAAGTCAATATGAGTTGGGCTTGGTGGAATTTGGCTTTCTTCACTCTGAGTTTTGTCAAGAGTAGTGTCGGGCCATACCTCATCTACAACTTCAGTGTGTTTGTGGCCTGTTGTCTCACTCTCTTCTTTGTCCAATTTCATTGATGAATCATCCTATATATCTTTAATGATGATGTATTATTTCTCTGGGATAGCTTTCTTAGTGGGCTTGTTGAGTATCTTGCACCACTTCTTAGTGCTTTCCTAATTTAGCTCAATTAGCTTCCCTTTGAGAAATTTGTATGCTCTCATTTTGGGTGAGAACTCCTTTTCATACTTATCTAGCATTTCATGTATCTCTTCCTTCTTTGAATCAGAAGGTGTAAGAGTAACAAGTGCTTTTTCTCTTATCTCCATTTCTGTATGAAGTGCAAATGTCCATCTTGCAGACAATCTCTCTGATAGTTCCTTGGGTACATCATATTTTGAGAATTGAAGTGGAACATAATGTTGTTTGCACATTTTAGCTATTATAGCTTCTTCAATTTTGTTTTGATCCTCTGGATCAAATTTAAACCATTTCCTAATGTTAGGATCAGAAATAGATGGTGATTCTGAAATGTTCTTACATATTTCATCAATGGTCTTTGGAATCAAGGGTTCTTTCCCTTTTTGTACTTCTATGTCAACTTCATCCATAGCTGAGTCTTCTAGATATTCTCTATTTCTTTTCAACTTCCTCCTTTTGGTTTGTTTCTCCTTTGGTGAGACTAGTTTCCTCTTGTAGGTTCTCACTTTTCCTTTCTTTAACAGTGAAGGAGTTGTTTCCTTTGTTGTTTTGCTTCTTGTCCTTGAAGTAGCAGTTGTTCTTGGTTTCTTAGGTGGAGGAGGAGGCGATGAATCTGACTGTGTGGCCTTTGAATCGCTCATTTCTTTATCTTCACCGATAGGTGATTGGCCCTCGGTTTCTTCCTCCTTGCCTTATATTTCCTCTTCACCTTCTTCAGCAACTACAAATTTCTTGGTTAAGTCCTTAACCATTTTTTTCTTCTTGTTTACAATTTTCTTGACAACAAGATCTGACTTGATTTTTAATTTGGCTTCTTCAAAAGTGCCAAATCTTGCTTGCTTGTTGTCCACTGGTTCATTTAATAGTGCTTGGATGCACTTATTATCTTTTCCTATTTTGATCTCATAATCTAATGGTGACAACCAAGATTTTCTAGGTAGTACTAGTTTGATATAGGTAAAGTCAGTATCTACCATAAAACATATGTCATCCTTGTGTTCTTCTATCAAACTCTCAGGTATCCTTGTTCTAGCTTGCATATTTTACTTAAATCCTTTGAAATACTCATTCATTAGGTCATCAAAATCTGTACCTAATGATTCTATGTGCTCACATATCTATATGGTGACTGGTTTGCTTATGTCCCATACTAATTTTCCTATGGAAGGAAAGTATTCTTCAAAGTAAAAGAATATGCACATAATAAGAGAACCAAACTTACAAGTGTTTGTCCTTGAAGACCTTATGGTGTTCATGTTCTCCTCAAGTTGGTTTAACAATATTTCTACAAGATCCATCTTCTTTCCTTCTTTGATGATCTTGTAGGTTGTTCTCATAATAGTGCTTCTTATGATGTTCATTCTGCTGGCCTGAAAGATTTTATATCCTATCACACATGCACCAAACTTAAGTTCCTCATTGGTGATGGTGTTAACCTTGAGACCTCTTTTGTCTGATTTTGCACCTGTCAACTTTTCTACTTCCTTCAGGGATGGGTGCTTGTGACCTTTTGGCTTGTCGGTTGTGGGATATCCAGTAACCGCATGAATAAAATATTTTGTTATTCGTTTAGGCTCATCAAGCCACAATGTCTACTTAGCTCTGCTTAGCTCTACTTTCTTGCTCAAAAATTACGGGTCCAAAATGAGTTCTTTCATCGCACTTTTATAAATTTTGTGCCCTAAGTTGTCATTAATGCCCAACAACTCATCGGTATACAAAGACTGAGTTCGTCGGTTGAGGCATAAATAACATTGTCGGTGCAGACACAAAGTTTTAGGGTAGCTAGCATCTTTGGTGACTTCACCAATGATTGTCAGTAAGATGGTGATGACAACTTCTGTCAACTCAAAATATCACCGATGTCTATCGGTTACACTTAGTGACTTGGCTTTTGTGTAATTCCCAATACATTTTGGTGAGTAGTGTCAACTTTACTATTTGTGCTCACTGATGCTTATTTGTACCCTTTTACCGATGGAATTATTTTTCAATAATATTACAAGTAACAACATAGTGCATCTTCAATAATGCTAATTTTGTCAATATGATCAATGTGTAATGGAACTGATGCATAATATAACTTGTCATAATGCAGTTCTGTACTTACTTGTGAAGCTTAGTTGGGAATAGGAATGCCATTAGATCCATTGGATGGGGTGTCATCATTTGTATTGCTTTTTCCAACACCTTTAGTGTTTGTATCTTTTCTCCACATCTTTTTTCTCATCTTCTTGATGTCATCAATGGTGTTTCCATTGGGATAAGTGCTTGTGTCTATCAGTCGATCTTTGCAATATTTTACCACATGTCCAACCTTATGATAATGTAAACATGTCATACCTAGATTGGTCCATCCTCTTGGTCTTCTAGTCCATTTTCTCATATAGTTGGCAGAAATATGACCATACCTTCCACATGTTGTGCAGTTCACCCATGTGTTATAGTCCCAAACATATGATTTACCGATTCTTGTCGGTTTGTAGCCATTATCAGGTTCTTTTGGTGTCCATGCTTTCTTGTTCTTTTTCCATCACTCCCGATGTATATGTCCATTCATTTTGTAGGTAGGATAGTACTTGTCCATGTAAGTTTCCTTCTTTGGATTTGTCACCTTGGATTTTCAATCATGAGCCTTGTGTCCTTTCTTGTGACATTTATAACAATTACCAATGAAAGTAGATTGTGATTGAGGAATACCTTTCATTTTGTTTCTGCAAATGTTTGAGGTGTGGCCTAGTTTTCCAAAGTGATTGCATGATAGCTACTTGGTTCTCTGAGTTGCATAAACATTCCTTTGATCTGATTGATTAGATGATTCTCCATTTTTAGTGTACCCTATACCTATGTAGTTGTTGACTCTTCTTTGTCCGTCAAGGAAATCATCCATTCTTTTATTTCTATCTTCAGCTTTCTTGATTAATTCATTGTGCTAATTTTGAATTCTGACTTCATGCTTTAGCTTCTCATTCTCTTCTCTTAGCTCACCGATGATCTGTATTATTTCAATGAGTTTGGTATTTAATCTATTTTCTTCTTGACTCATAAGAATGATCTGATTGGTAATCTCATGGTGATGATCAGTAAGTCTTTGAATCTATGATTCTTTTTCTTGTAGATTCTCTGTGATTTTCCTCCTATCATCAATAGCCAATGTTCTCTCTGATTTAGCTTTTCTTGAATCATTCATGACATCAATCATTTTTACCATCTGAGTCTCTTGACCGATTTGCAGCATCTTGATTTGCTCTGTTAGATGTAGATTGATCTATTGTAGACTTGTGATTTCTTCTACTGATGTGTCTGATAATTTTCTTGTTGTTGATTCAGCTGAGTTGAAGTAATCTGGGATCTCCTCTTCTTGATAATCTTTCTCATTAAGCCTAGTTTCCATAATCTTTCTTTCATCAAGAAACTTTCTCATGCTTACTCTTGCCTCTTTGTACTGCTCATAGTAAATCTGAATTTGCAACTGCTCATTCTCAATAGTCTTTTCCAGTTTGTACTTTTCCATTGTCTTGATATTTTCTCTTAAGTCTTTAAGATTTTCAAGAAAGAGACTTAGCTCTGATACCAATTTTTGGAATTACTGGAATGATGTACTAAGAGGGGAGGGGTGAATTAGTACCTCTAAAACTTTTTATGTGATTAGCCCAGTAACCTTTGTGTCATCAGATTTGTATATTCACCTATCTATCTGTTCATCTTTCTTTATGTATGTGAAATCATAACATAAGTTTTTTACATGTATAAACATTCAAGAAGCATACATGAAAGTAAATAACACATAACACAAGATATGATATCGCAAAAAACTCATGTTAGGAAGTAAAAACTATGGTGGGGATGTTTACCCACAAAACTTCACTATCTGCAGATAAGATGGGAGCCAGTTAAGGCTTACAATTTGATCACTTCTGATGATCTATCCTATTAGGAGTATTAGAGTGGAGACCAGTTAGGATCTACTTTGTTTGAAGCTTTAGCAATACCGTTAGGTGTGCACTCTGTTAAGAGATTTATTAAGAACTGTTAAGTCCACCTTCTACAAAAGGATTTCTGATGTGATGCACTTGTTAGAATGCAATATACATTATAAATGTTGATCTGATAGTATATGCAATCTCTAATTTTTTATAACATATCCTATAAATCTTACAATGTATATGTAATCACCTTGAGTGATTGAATGATACCTTGTCTCTGCTCGTCGGTATCCTTCTCTGTGTTCTTGAGAACTGATATGATCTATTTTTGAACTTTGCATGAATTCACTTCTACTGCTTAGATTCTCTCCATGGCTACAATAAATTATCAACTCATTACCTATTACAAATGATTAAAAATATATATATATATATATATATATATATATATATATATATATATATATATATATTAGTTTCTAGGTCCATTCTTGATTCACGCTTTTCAAGTTTAACTCTAGATCCAAGGTTTACAACTTGACCTTGATCTTTAGTTAGTTATTTTTTAGATCTGTTAGGATGCTTTAAAACATTTACAATATGATTTCTTGACCCTCAAGTAATGTTTTAAAAAAAACTAAAATCCTATGAATAGAATTACAATATTTTATCTGGCATGGAAAGTCAGATCCACTTTTTGTGGGTTCTGTAACTGACTGTCGGTTCTGATGTTCTGGCTACTCTATCAGTCTATCAGTTTTCTTTCATTCTTTGCTCTGTCGGTCTTCTACTCTTTCAGTGTCCTTATATTGAATTTTTCATCAGGTTCCTTTCCTTTTCTGCTCTATCGGCGATGTTCACAAAATTGTACCATCGGTTTAGTGATTTTGGATCCGTCGGCGATGTACCAAAAACTATTTTGTCGGTGATGTCCTTTATGCTTTGTCATTGGTTCAACACTTGACAGTGTTTTTTGGGCAATTTTATACTTGGCATTTTTATGACAAGCATTGTCATCTCGTCGGTTATGCAGTGTGTTGTCCATCGGGTATGCCTATACCGATGACCTTTATCATGTTTTTGACTTAAGTATACTAATGGCAAAACTTAATGTCATCATATATAAACATATTTCTACACCAATATAAATGCACAAATACGTACCTTTGGAAATATACATTATATTTGAGACATGTTATTGCAAATTAATGTCTATTTTTACCAGAAATACTCTTTATTTTATAAATCCACTAAGCCGATATTTCCATATACTAATTGGTAGAACTAAGGTTACCATACAGGTCATTTTAAGGCACATCAAATATTTAGATTTTAATAATATGACTAACCAAATCAAAGTTCTAGATATAGTTTACGGGAAGTGGTGATTGTGTACAGGATATAGACAATTTGAAATCAACTACAAATAATGTAACCACGGAAACAAAGAAGGAACAAGTGCCCAAGCTAACAACCGAGGGTTTCTAATAACAAAAATTTCATATGTAAATTCTTTCTAAAATACTTAAGAAGGAAATTAAAGGGTCATTTTTAAAGCTTTGTAAATGAAGGAATGCCTTTATAATATTTTTGTGAATGAGGGAAAACTCTCATAATTTGTAAACTATACATTTTGGACCTTGGGTCCCGGTTGAGACTGGAGGTTTTCTTCTCCATTATTTCCTACCAGTGCCCGAAGAGAGTGGAAACATTTGTAATTTATCATGATAAATAAAATATACAGGCTTCGGCCTATTATCGATAAAAAAAATGATAGAGTAATAATAATTCAATAAATAAAACTAAGCTTACCTAGGAGTTTTGAACCTGAGACCTCCTAGTAGTTAGGCTAGTTAGTTTCCATTGGGCTATGTGAATTCCTTGAGGATTATTTTCACCTTTGTTCTCTTATGGTCTTAGTGAGTTAAATAAGTAAATAAATATAAACAAAACCTTTAGTTATGCTTTTGGGAATTGTTTTAATGTTTTTAAAACCAACTATAGTAGTTGGAGTCGTTGCTTCCCGTAAAGAAACTCCAACTATATGGTTGGATTTTAATATTTGGAGTATGTGAGGAGTCGGGGGATTTGGTGGGGAGAAAATTGGATAATAATTTTTGAGAAGAAAATTTTAGAAGTATGAAATAGTTGGAGTTAGGATTTCTCTGTGAGGAAGGAGGAGTTTTATCTCAAGAAAACAAACTTAGAAATATTACCTGAAAGGAGAGCAGCCATCAAGAATTTGGAAGGAGGTGTTGGTTCATACGGGAAGCAGAGGTTGCTCAACTTTGGAAAGGTTTCTCCATAGGACTCTAGATAGGATCTGGAGTCGTATAAAAATACTCCTTTTGTGTTTAGGTGTGTGTGTGTGTGTGTTTAATAATGTTTGATATTCATTTCCTGAAAGTTTATGTGGTGGGAATTTTTTGAAAGATGGGGAATAATGTATTAATTTATTCAGGAAGAATGATGTTATATAATGATATAATTTCCTTTTTACTCTCTCTGGGAAGGTTATGGTTTCCTTGCGGATGTATAGGAGGCTTTATTTTGTGTATTTAGGTTTCAGGGAAGATTAGGGAGTTTAGGTATGTTTTTTTTTTTGGATGTTTCAGGAAGTTTCCCAAATGATTATTTTTACCCTATGTTATGCAAATTTTGTAAATGTTTTGTCAATTGTTTTTGTTCTGTTATTTTGGTTTGCATCTTCCAGTTTGATCTTGTTTTCTATCTACTTCTTTGTTCCCATTTGATTGTTTAATATATTTCATATGGTAGAACAATAATTTGTTCTTAGTATGTCTTGTATATGACATCCTTGTTATCTTCCTTATATTGCTCATGGTTAAGGATTAGGACTCACCTTGAGGGTCTGAGTAACCAGGAGAGTTTCTTTAACATATATATAAGAGTATTTGAAATGTTTTATTTGTTTTGGTATGTTTTTGGGGTAGGGAACTAGATACCCTAGGTGAGTGGCTCACCATAGGTGCTAGAACCCAAAGTGGTTGCCAGGGAATCCTATGGGTGAGTTTTGTAAACGAGTGATAACATAAAATTAAATTGGAGTACCGGTACCATGGGTAACTGCAAGGGTGGATCCTTAAACTTTGAGAGGGGACTGGTGTTACATGATTTCCAAGGAGGATCCCAATGCACAGGTTGTGTGATGAAACTCACCTAGGTAGTATTCTAGAACCTAAACCTTTGATGCACAATCTGGTGGTGCTTTGTTGTTTATGCCTTTTCTCTTTTGGTATTTGATTACATGGTTCTTTTGCCTTAGATTTACTTAGGCCTTGAGAGTACTTTGGTTCTATCTCCTAGAACGGGGGGTGGAACTTCACAAGTTTCACATGGTTGGGTGGAAAATCTCTTTGAGGTACTGTTTGTGGTTCGTGTCTTGGCTTGGATTCAAATTTATTCAGTGATGAATATTTTCTTTAAAATTTTCTTGTACTCCTATCCTTTGTAAATAAATATGTAGAGATCTTTTGTAATCCCTTGGGCAATTTGATGTATTTGTATTGAATATTAAAGAAAAAGCAATGTAAGTTGGGAAGGGTAGCTTTAGAGACATCAAAGGGAATGTTTATTTGGAAATCAGAAAGTTGGAATAAAGGAATGTGATTGTGTATTTTGTATCCTATCTCTCTTGAAATAAAAACTGGGAGTAAGAGTTATTTATGTTTCGGTAATACAAATGAATTATATGTAGGCAAGGTTAATTGGAAATGAAATTAAAGAAAAGGGTAAATTTGTTTAGAAGTACAATGTATTTATTTCTATCTCATTTCAAAAAAATCTAAATACAATGCATATTAGGAAAGGAAATGAATTCATTAAGGTAATTTATAGAATCAGTATTTTTTTTTTTATTCCTGGAAATCTTTTAAGGGGAACCTTTAAGGACATGTTCATTTTTATAATTTCTGAAATAGTTTTGGTAACATTTACAAAAAAATCTAGTTGTTATCTTTCTACTTTAGACCTAATCCTTATGAGTTCCCTGGCGGGGACATTACAGATTGTATGAGTTGATTGGTGTTCTAGGATGGTGTACATCAACGGTCGCAACAAGGCTAATAGGCCTAATAAACCTTGGGGACAATTCGGTATTGTGTGGTCAATGGCATTCTTTGCATATTTGTGGGAAAAATGGGGTTGTAACTGGGGTTCACCTAGCCAATTGGAGCCAATGGAGCTAACATTTTGGTCCCACGACGAACAATTTGAAAGTTGCACCATTGTGAAAATTTCAACTGAGTAATAATGCAACTTTTTTACCAACCGAGATCGGCTCACAAAATGGAATCCAAGTGGAATAGCCCATAACTTATCTATGTGCTTTTAGGCCTTCCCAAGATGGTTCTTGTACACTTCAGTCTGATCTCTGATATCTCTCACAAGATCTGAGATTTCTCTCCAAAAATTGCTGCCCAATTTTGCTTAGTGCACCTTGGGAACACTTCGGTCTGACATGTGCCAAAATGTTCTTGATGCTAGGGGAGAAAAAAATGTCTCCCCTAGTATTTATTCATCCAATCAGAGCTGATGGAGCTAACAGTTTGGTCCCACAACGAAGAGTTTGAAATTTGCACCATTGAGAAACTTTCAACTAGGCAATAATGCAACTTTTTTCACCAACTGAGATCGAGTCACCAAATAGAATCCAAGTGCAATATCCCAGAACTAATCTACGTTATTTTAGGCCTTCCCAAGATGGTCCTTTTTCACTTCATGGATCTTTGATATCTCTCATGAGGCTCAAGATATCACTCCCCAAAAATTTCTACCCAATTTTGCTTAGTGCATCTTCGGAACACTTTGGTCCAACATGCGGCCAAATGTTCTTGATGCTATGCGAGAAAAACATGTATCCCCTATTGTTTACCCTCTGAATCAAAGCCAATGGAGTTGATGGTTTGGTCTCATGAAGAACACTTTGAAAGTTGGACCATTGAGCAACTTTCAACTGACCAACAATGCAACTTTTTTCACTAACCGAGATCGGGTCACCAAATGGAATCCAAGTGGAATATCCCAGAACTGATCTAAGTGCTTGTAGTCCTTCCTAATATGGTCCTTTTTCACTTCACAGATCTATGATATCTCTCACGAGGTCTGAGATATCACTCTCCAAAAATTGCTGCCAATTTTACTTAGTGCACCTTGGGAACACTTCGTTCTGACATGTGTCAGGATGTTCTTGATGCTATGTGAGTGAAAAAAGGTCTCCCCTAGCATTTACCTAGCCAACCACAACTGATAGAGCTGACGGTTTGGTCCCACGGTGAACAGTTTGAAAGTTGCACCATTGAACAAATTTCAATTGAGCAACAATGTAACTTTTTTCACCAACCGAGATCTGGTCGCCAAATGGAATCCAAGTGGATATCCCAGAATTGATCTATGTTCTTGTAGGCCTTCCTAAGATGGTCCGTGTAAACTTCATAGATCTCTTATATCTCTCACGAGGTCCGAGATATCGCTCTCCACAAATCGCTTTCCAATTTTTCTTAGTGCACCTTGGGAACACTTTGGTCACACATGCGCTGGAACGTTCTTGATGCTACATGAGAAAAAAAAGGTCTCCCTTATTGTTTACCCATCCAACCAGAGCCGATGGGGATGATGGTTTGTTCTCACACTGAATGGTTCTTGATGCTCTCAAATTGTACCTTACCAAATCCTCTGGACCTCCTATTCATTATGTCTTTCTTAATCTCACTGGCGAAAATGTTGCCCTTACCTGTAATACCCTCCAAGTACACCACAAGTTCCATTACAGTGACTGGTAGTGGTATGTTTGAAATTTGAACTGTGAAACTAATCATGATTAAGCCAGTCATCACTCTTCTAAAATTCAATTATTTTTAGTATTCAACCACCCCTCCAAACAACCCAAAAAATCAATCTCTGTAAGTCTTCTAACAACCCAACTCCATTACCCTACACAACACATTTTTTGTGCCCTCAAAACCAAGCATGCACATTTTATAACATCCCAAACTTCTCGACCAGCTATATATCTTTTCCATATACATCAAGAATCCTACATGAAAAATCATAAACCACATTTCTTAGATACCATTAAAGATCGCCTAACATAATATTTTATATATCCATCTATTCCATTACAAAGACAAAAAATTGATATTATACTCTATATACACACTCTACTACATCACAGATCCCACAACCCTTAACCCAACTTCTAATCCCACTTGAGCCACTTAGTACTACATTGTTTCGATACTATGTGTGATTCATAGGTGAATGATTGATCCCACATTTGCACAAACAAACCACAATATAAATCAAATACTTTACTACTTTGAACACATTCAACATAGCCTTATAATTTTTTGTACAAGAATTTATAAGACATCTTATATTATTGAGAAGTAGAATTATATAAGATAATTTATTATTTCATTTTATGTACTTAATTTTGTTCTATTATGAAACAAAAATATTTTATCTAAAAAAATTAAAAGGTCTAAACTCGCCATCAATCATTTGAATCTTCACATATGACTTTCCATAAAAAAAATTTAACCAAGTCAAATATTTGCATTCTTGTGTGTATTTAATCATTATAGTAAGCTTGAATGTACACACTACCTTTCGTACAAATACATTGTATATCAATGATACAACCATATTATGAATAAATATATCAATGTTATCAAAAGTCCAAGATACAAAATTACTCAAAATCTTAGATACACAACTATATATATCAAAAATAAGTGTGACATTTCTGCTCCTAAAGTGTATAAGTTTAACAAATGGTACTCAATGACATCTATATTCCATTCCCTACATTCGGAAGGCACAATAAAAGTTAATAAAGAAAACAAGAAGTTTATAGATTGACAAAAAGATTATGAATGTATAAGTAAAAAAACAAACCAAAGAACATGAGTAGCCGATGCATAGAGAAGTTTACCGTCATTTTTTATTGGCTAATCAAATGCACGCCTCAATCTTCTATCTTTGTCATATATGTATTGAACTGCACTTACAATCCACATACAAAACCAAGTTTATTGGCTCAAACAAATGAAGAAGAAAATTATAGTTAATATATTGAACGTAAGCGTAATGAACATGGAAAACCTCGTAGTGAGTTGCACTTACCTACTAAAGTGTGCCTGAAGGGTCATCTCTCTTCCTGAAGGTATTCAATATTTCTTCATGATCAACAATACTAATATTCCAAATTTTTTGTGTCTTTGGTTTTCCTTGATGTTTCACAACTTAACATTGGCTTCTATAACAAGGTGTGAATACATTAGAATGGTTTTGTGCTTCTTGTAGTCTTCAAACATAGGAATACCCTTATTTCTAATCATTTATGTGTGTAACCATGTTCCCACAAAAACATGTGAACCTATTGGATATGTGAACATATCATCATCTGTCGTCGGTTGTGCAAGTTTCTTCTTTCCTCATACACAATGTTCTAACTAGTAGTCTTATCTCTCATCATTCCCTTGTGGTGCAACCAATGCAAAACCATGTCCTGGTTGTACAAGATGTGAAAGATGGTCGTAGTCAAGTGAACAATCCATGTCATCATTTATTACAGAGAGTGTGATAGATAAAGGAGTTAGATAATGTGGAACCCACGTATCAACCCACTCACTTGACTCACACTGATCCCAATCACATTGAAGACACCTCGAACAAAAACAAGCCAACTCTCGTATCCAAATGGTCCATGTAATAGCATCTAAGCTTCAAAATGAATGTAGTTTTGCAGAATCTTTCACTATTTGACAATCAACCCTATCTCCTATTGTGCCCAACTCAACCAACAAAAATAATATGTGTACCAATGAATCAAGATTCTCCCCTATGACAATGATGAAGTACACCAATCAATAATAGAATGAGCATCAAGGAGTTTTGCACCTAAAAAAAAAATTTCTCCTTAACTAGAGCTCTCTTTACACATGCACCTGCTCCATCATGCTCCCCTTTTCTATGTCCAATCTCAAAAAAATCTAAATATGAAGTACACCTCTCTCTACATGCATTCTACACAACTAATAAAACATACGAGCATTTTTTAATTGACCTGTGCACTTATCTAACCAAATGAGATGTCTATCCATAGCAAAATCATTTTCCCGCACCCACTCAAAATAATTCTCAAAGAAATTTTGGACATGCTCATGAGAGTGAGATCTATCATTGCTCATATAAAAATAATATTCTCTGATTATCTTTCCATCATCTTCTGTACTATTAGGGGAATGTCTATATGTTATGTGCACAAAAATAGCAACCTGAATAGAATTGTAATATTGAGCTTGCAACTCATTTTGGGGTTGCAATGTATAGTTCTCTGTAAAATCAACGACTGATATAATAGTGCCAATTGGGAAAGTGTCCTTGCACATCCTGAATTGTTGATCCAACCACTGAGACCTGTGATTATGTCTTGCATACTTGTAAAAAATATTCTTCTTGAAATCTGAAATAAAATCAGCTACATTGCATTCTTTTATAACCAACTCACATCTAGGTCCTTCACCTCCGCTTGTAAATATATATTTAACAATTTCATATACATTTTTTTGGACAATCATCTTTCCAAAATTGTGTCTGGAGCCCTCATGACAACATGAAACAAACTTCTCTAACCCACAACACTCTGAGCACTTGTCATTTAATCAATCTTGTCTATAAAAGAAACATACGTCATCTCTTCCTAGAGGTGAACTCTTCCTTGATTCTGTCAGGTTCAATCCTATGGTGATCCCCTCCCATATTTATAGAGTAGTTTAGAACGGCCTTCACCCAAGACTTCCATACCTAGTAAGAGCCGAAACCCTTCTCAGCACAGAACCATAAAAAACCAAAGCACAAAAAGAAAGCAGAGCCATTGTGTGAAGTGGAAAAAATGGGGTAATAACCATCCCTTAAGCATCTGTCATTTCGCGTACAAAACCTACTAAAATAATTGTCTTTAGACACAAAAATCACCGCCAAGGCCGCCACTGGGGTTAGCACGTGGGAGCGGCATTGTAACCCATAATTACAATCAAAACAATCTTTGTCATATCACTTAATAATCACCATAAATCTCAGATGAATTCGATGGCATAAAGAGACATAATGACACTTTATAAAGCGAGTGAGGCAAGTGATCCACCTCCTCTGCCAAAAATATTTGAGGATCCTACATTCTGCGGCCATGTGGCCTTTCCAAATGTGATAACCAGCCAATCTCAAATGGATATTGCTCTAGGGCCCGCCTTTTAGCGCCCAAATCAGACTTTGATTTTTAAACATTTTGGTTGTTGTTGTTGCTTCTGCTTGTTTTCTGCCCAAGCAGGTCCTGAGTAATTTTTTGCAACTAATTAGCGACACGCCAACAAGGTAAGCCAATTGTCTATAACCCCTCGGCCACCATGGAATCAGTGACAGAATTCCCTTCCCTGTAAATGTGCTTTATGGTGGAACTAGTACAAAAACAGAAATATATGACCAAATAAACTACCAAAAATTATAGATAAATGACCAAATTTGGTCACGTGACCACTGGTAGTTTATTGCCGGTCATTTATCTCGTGACCAAATTTATGACTAAACTATTTTAGTCATTTATTTGGTCATTGATTTGGTCATATATTTAGTCATTTATTTGGTCATTTATTTGGTCATTTGGTAGTTTATTTGGTCATTAATTTGATTATTGATTTGGTCATTAATTTAGTCATTGATTTGGTCATTAATTTAGTCATTTATTTAATTATTTAGTCATTAATTTAGTCGTTAATTTAGTCATTAATTTAGTCATTTATTTAGTCATATATTTGGTCATATATTTGGTTGTATATTTGGTTAATTTAGTCATTAATTTAGTAGTTTATTTAGTCATTTATTTGGTCATATATTTGGTTAATCTAGTCAT
>MU223797.1:1339362-1351893 GCA_018584345.1 Thuja plicata
TATATATATATATATATATATCATGCAATATTATATAATTTTAGTCTTTATTTATTATTTAAATTCCACCTTACATTTAAAATTTATAATTATATTTTAATTTTTTTCAATTATAACTATAGAAATGAAACTATAATATATACAACATAACTTATTACTTTATTTGATTTGGTGGCTAGTCCACTTTGGCTTTAAAAAAAAAAACATAACTTATTACATATTATTTTTAAGATTTTATACAAAGTTTCTTATTTAATTTTTAATCTATAATAATTTTATTTTTATTAAATAACTATTAAGTAAAATATATTTACTATTTATAATAAAATTAAAATTAAATTTACATATATAATTATAATTATAACTAATTATGACAAATATAGGCCACTACATGGCACTTGTTTATAATTGTGGAATCACATGTAATAGAATTTAGAAATTTGGAAATACATGAAAATCAAAATGCAACTAATTTCAATCTTCAATAGAGAATTTTCCACTATGTTTCAATTATAAATTTTGAAACATGTCTCATAATCACGATTTATTATAAGCTTTAGAAATATAACAACAATATTTAAATTAGGTAATTCTTATATTTTGTTTGGATCAAAAATCCATGAGTATAAAAATAAGACAATAAATTTGCTAACTCCAAAAGAGAAATTGTATGGGAAAATGATCTTGTAACTCACAAGAATGGTCTAAGAATATTTGGTACTCTTAATTTGGTTTATATTTGTCTTCTAAAGTCTGAATATGCATAATGAAGACAAATATCTATAAATACCTTTCATAAAAAAAAATTATTCATAAGCATTGAGTTCAACTCAATCAAATCTTTGTTTAGTTGGCTTTATAGTTCTAAGGAAAACAACCAATTAATTAATGGAACTAGGATTATGTAATGCTATAAAAATAATAACCTCATGTGAAGGTGAATAAGGTTTATCATGTATAAAAGCATTTCACAAGTGATAGAATAAACTTATAATCATCATAATCTCATCACTAGTATAATGATCATAAATACGTAATCTTGAAACAACTATTATATCACTAATCATAGGAGAAGTTACATCAACATATGTAAGTTAAGGTGAAACCTGTGTTTCCACATCACTAGTGTCCTCAAGAAAAGATGAAGATACAAATATAGAACAATCCATTGATTTTTTTTAAAAATCTATAAGATGTCAAAGGAATATGCTCACTAGGTACATATAATGTTGGATTAATATCACTAGTGTCATCAAAAATTAGGGTTCTACATGGTGGGCATAATCATGAAGAAAGTGAATGCATTATTAGACCTCCTCGAATTCCCAAATGCCCCCCGAGCGCGAACAGATGCACAAGCTCAAACAGAGCCATCCCATCGCGGGCATTTGACAATGCGGGATGCGGTGCCGGATCTCAATGCACATCCCACGGAGCAGGAATTCGAAGTGACAAACAATGAACAATGTATGCAGAGCGGTGAACAATTGGCAACCAACAATCAAAGTGCGGATGACACGCTCGGTTGGCCACAAGAAGCAGACTTCATGGCGGAATCTCCACACTCGGCTGCAACAGTGAAATGGGAGCATGTAGATGCAGCACCCACAGGTTGGTCTCCACGTGCTTTGGAGTACCCGACTACTGTTTGGGGTGCGAAAGACATGATCGAATAAAATTTGAAAGTTTATACATCCTCTAAAAGTTTTTTGTGTTTTGTCTAGTCTGTAAACAGATATAAAATGATATCACAAATGTAAGTTCAGTAGAACATTAACCTACAAATGGTTATTTGTAAGCAGGGTCGAATAGTACATGGCATAGAATCCATTAGTCCTGGCATATGGCCCGGCATGTGGAAATTTTGTATAAAAACAAAATCCCGAGGGGATTCACTATGTAATTGATTTTGTAAATTCTTATGATAGAACATATACATGTATATGACAATGATCCCGGGGTTTCTTACTGGTTCTTCCACGGGGGAGTTATTGAATCAGATTATTATTATCAATATAAATACGGTGGATAATCCACTTTTGCTTTAAAAAAAAATGTTGGATTAATATATAATTCACTTTCATATATCACAAAAAATGTATCATTGTAAAGGATAATGGCATTGGAAGCCAACTTGATAAGGAATGGGGTATGGTGTAAATGTTAAATGGATAGCACAATAGTACCCAATCAAATGAAATGTAAATTGAATTTCATAAAATAATCAAATTTTAAAAATAAAAACCTTGAGACAAAAATAAGGATAGGTAAAGTGAAAGTAGTGTAATGAATCACACTCTATAATATATATATATATATATATATATATATATATATATATATAGAGAGAGAGAGAGAGAGAGAGAGAGAGAGAGAGAGAGAGAGAGAGACGANATATATATAGAGAGAGAGAGAGAGAGAGAGAGAGAGAGAGAGAGAGAGAGAGAGCCGAATTAAATATAAGAAAAAGTGTACAAATTAGAGCTAAAAAATTATAGATAGAAAGAGGTGAATAGGGGGTACAAAAGTAGAGTTTTCCAGAATTTAAAGGAATAAAATAAATTCTATGATTGGGTTTAATGAATATAACAAGCAATACAATCCAATTAATCTTATTTATAATTTTGGAATCACATGTAATAGAATTTAGAAATTTAGAAATGCATGAAAATCAAAATGCAGCTAATTTCAATTTTCAATAGAGAATTTTCCACTATGTTTCAATTATAAATTTTGAAACATGTCTCATAATCACGATTTATTATAGCCTTTAGAAATATAATGACAAAATTTAAATTAGGTAATTCTTAAATTTTGTTTGGATCAAAAATCCATGAGTATAAAAATAAGACAATAAATTTTCTAACTACAAAAGACAAATTGTATGGGAAAATAACCTTGTAACTCACAAGAATGGTCTAAGAATATTTGGTACTCCTAATTGGGTTTATATTTGTCTTCTAAAGTTTGAATATGCATAATGACGACAAATATCTATAGTCTGAATATGCATAATGAAGACAAATATCTATAAATATCTTTCATAAAAAAATTATTCATAAGCATTGAGTTCAACTCAATCAATCTTTGTTTAGTTGGCTTTATAGTTCTAAGGAAAACAATCAAGAACCACAACCAATTAATTAATGGAACTAAGATTATGTAATGCTATAAAAATACTACTAGAATTATCTCATTAATCCTTCATAACAATTCTTTCAAATAACCCTATTATGTTTGTAGATGATTTTGAATAAATGGGTGAATATTTTTAAATAAAAACAAAGCATACAAATTGATTTACCTTCCCCTTTGAGCTACCCAAAGACTCTCCCCTTCTTAATTTAGACCAGGAAATCCCTTCAGATCTTCTAGGCATTGCTAGAAATGTAGTAGAGAACTCCTTTAGGATGAACAAACGGATTTTCCATGAATTTAACCAAATGAACATTAAATTGTGTATCGACCAATGTAAGATGGATAGTAAGCAGCACCGGGATTTTCTGTGGGATGAAAATGAGGGAAGGAGTCTGGTTAATTCTCTTCAAAAAGTTGTGAAAGATGTGCAAACCATGAAAACAAACTATGAGAACAGAATTGTGGGCCTTGAAACCAAACTGAAAAGAATTAATGACAACCTTTTCACTTTGGTTTTTCTCAGCCAGAAGGTGATTAAGGACACGACTGAGAATATCAAGAGCCTAGTGAGAAAGTATGAGAAAATATATCAGAACCAAGTCCAGATTGTTGACGTGGAGACAAGGGTAAAAGGAAAATAGGGATCTACTAATGATAGTAAGGGGTCGTGTATGAGGATTCATGAATATTTGAAGAGGGCTTTTGTTCACTTTGCACAATACTTGCACGATCTCATGAACATGGCTTTTGATACCTCCTATCTGGGGGTTGAAGTTGTAGAGGCCTTAGAGAAATTAAATTAGGCTTGTCTCTTGTTTTTTTGTCTCTGCTTATTTTTTTGTTTCTTTTTGGTTGTTGGTAGGTTGTCTATTTCTGACATTATGTTGTAGGCAACATTTTGTAAAATGGGTTTCAGGTCCCTTCAAAATTTATTTGATCCTTAATAAGAAACATAATGTATGATTGAGCTAGTTTACAATGACTAGTGAAAAAAGTTAATGAGATGTTAATATGAATTTTAAATTTTAAAAATTGAAGAGTTTAGGTCCACACTCATAAAATGGGCTAGTTCAAGTATGCACCCACAGATCTAATTTAAGGTGATAAATAACTCTTCTAGGGATGAAGATTGCAAAATTTGGAATCAATGATAAGGAGATTGTGATATGCACTTTCATGAGCCAATTTCAAACAAGAAACTTTGATAAATTAATTAATTGCAACACTTTAATTGACATGAACTCGAAACATAAATATATAATATTCATCTTTATAAAATAAAAATGATATATTTCTTCAAATTATATTTACAAAATACTAAAGGGTTGTAGTTCAATTGGTGAAGCATAATTGGTAGGGGTTATATATGGTCCTTCATAATGTCATCCCTCAAGATTCATGTGTACAATAAAGATGCAAAGTAAGGATTATAAGAATTGAAAAACGCAAACTAATAAACATAAATAAAAAAATCAAATTTTGTAATTGATACTCTTTATGGGAGGAATTAGTGTTCTTCATTCTAGTGCTCTCTTACATTCTGATGATGGGTCACAAAGTATGTTCTGAAACATTGATGCAAAAAATCACACACAATCTAATCCCGAAACAATTAGATTCAAATCAAATTCTATTTACCAATCTGCCTAGAAACTTCAAATCAAGCATGTAGTAACAAGTTGTTCGTTGGGAATGTGGATGCCACTAGTAGCATACCAACATATACTTGCCAAAAAAAAGACTCTTCATCTGGGAGGAAATTGTGTTCTTCATTCTAGTGCTCTCTTACATCCTGATGATGGGTCACAAAGTATGAACCGAAATATTGATGCAAAAAATCACACAAATTTGTCTACAAACTTGAAATCAAGCGTGAAGTAACAAATTGTTCATTCAACATTATCAATTTTCACAACCTATTTAAATCAATTATTTGCTTCTGAATTTGATTGTATAAGTTTTTTTAACATCATTGAGAACACTAGTAGCATACTATCATAGACTTGCCAAAAAAAGACTTTGCGATATTGAAGTTGAAAAGGATGAGAGAATGAGAATTTTATAGATTTATATTTAAAAAAAGCAAGATCACATCAAAGACTTGAGTTAATCGACTAGAGTTAAACACCAACTAATGTAAAAAGCCATATGAACAAGGATTCTTCAAACGAACATTGTCGGCTGTGGAAGCAACTTGTACATAATAATAAAATACTTTTCCTTCCGTTTTCTAAGTTTCTTGTGGATACAGCTTTGCAAAAGGATTTAATGGGAAATGGGCTTGTTTTGGATATAATAGGCGGGATTTGGCAGAGCCCGAGGAAAGACACAAAGAAAAGATTGAGTCCAGCTATAAATGCAGGAACAGCATTGAAGGCGGCCATTAATAGGATCATTTTTATAGCGCAGAAAAAGGCGAAGTCGTAGAAATATTCAAGGGATTAATGTCCCATGTCCTGCTTCGCACCATTTATGCTTGATGTGAAGTTTGCACGTGCCCACATGTAGATTGCACAGGAGAGACAAAACAAATCCATTTGCATTCCTTCGTCCGCCATTTTCAAGGATATTAAATTACAGCAGTCAAATTTACAGTAAATTTGCGGGAATGACTTGGCAGGCAAGAATATGATCTCATATCTTCATTTATGGAGACATTAAAAACACTTTGACCTTTACTGACAACTCCATAATTTCACTTTCATAATTATACTTCATACCTGGAAACACGTTACTGAAACGAAAAAGCGGTACACTTCAATTTCCTCGCATTAATGAAAAATCTAAGGTAAACTTTCTGTCCAGATCGATTCTACGCAATTCAAACCCTAATCTTCGTCAATATCAATAATCTTTATTACGATTTACAAATCCTGCCTCTGGTACGGTAAAGTTTCCGGCAAGATCTAATCCAGGCAATTCAAACCCTAATCTTCGTCAATATCAATAATCTTTATTACGATTTACAAATCCTGCCTCTGCTACTGTAAAGTTTCCGGCAAGATCGATTCCAGGCAATTCAAACCCTGATCTTCTTCAAAAGCTAGAATTTTGATCACGATTTACAAAGCCGACGTGCACTAATAAATTTCCGTCAAGATCGATTCCACGCAATCCAAATCCTAATCTTCGGCAATATCAATAATTTTGATTACGATTCACAAAGCCTGCCTGCACTACTGTAAAGTTTCCGGCAAGATCGCTTCCAGGCAATTCAAATCCTAGTCTTTGTCAGCATTAATGATCTTGATTACGATTTAGAAAGCCTGCCTGCAGTAAAGTTAATTTTTTCCGTCAAGATCGGTTCCAGGCAAATCCAAACCCTAATCTTCGTCAACGGCATTAATCTTGCCTGGCTGCACTAAATGGCTGCCATGACTTCTCAAGTGAAAAGCTCTCATGGCGTACTGACCTTGGGAGGATCACCCGATGCATTTAATGGAGGAAATACACTTGAGTATAAATTCGGAAACTGTGAGTTCGTAAGCTTGTCGATAAATCGAATCGCAGGAGGAAAACCTAAAAATTTGCGCTGGAAAATTGCAAATTTTATTAAATTCAGTTTGCGCAACTGACACGGTAGTATTCTACCGAATCCTGAATTGTAATGGCTATGTGCAATTACCGAGCACGAATTTATTTCAATGTTGCAGAGCCTGCCATTGGTCCTAGTAAATTTATTAAAATACTAATTACGGCCTGCAAAATATTTAAAGGATTGAATTTATTCACTTGGTACGATAGCTGTTCAAAAAGTTCGCAAAAGCAAGTTCAAAGTTGCAGGGTTGCTTTTAACGGACGATTTCCGGCCGCACTGCCGTCCGCCATGATCATAAATAACCGTGGCCTGAAGATTTCTCCGTGTTTTATCTAGTCCGTGAATTACCAATTTTATGGTTTTCCAACAAACAAGGAAATATCGAGCATACAATTTATGGAAGGGAATTATTGTGCATGAATACGAGCCAAACAAACATACTCTATATTGGTAATTTGAAATCTTTGGATTTTGGTAGATTTTTAAAAATAAAACGTCAAATTTAGCTTGAAGTGTATTATAAAAATATATATATTATTGTTAATAAGTATTTGGTTTAGTTGCAAAGTCATATTGTAGGTACTTAAAATGTACTAACTTCAAATCTTCTTCAATATTATATATTATATTTAAAAGCATTTTCTTAATTTAATATTCAACATTTTTTTTAATTATATAATATGAGTAGTTATAACTTTAAAGTTGTGAGCATTGACTTCAATAATGTTGATTGAAAAAAATGTATTCTTTAAATCTAAAAACATCAAATAATATGATGTTTAATTGAAAAATCAATAAAATATGAACTTATTACACAACTACTCTTATATGTACCATCATATTTGATGATTTGAACTAGAAACCTTAATAAAATGAAAATGATTTGAAATTTACCCTTAAGATTTTGAACCACACCAAATTAAGGTGCTCAAATAATCCATCCCCACCCTCCCCCTAATATTTTTTAAATTATATTTATTAATAAATTTGATTGAATTATATTTAGAAATATATTTACCTTGTCAAATCCATCTTTGGAGCTTAATTTATGAAAATAGAGGTTCTATATTTAGTTTTATGTATTTCCTTAGTATTTATAAATTATAATTTTACATTATGACAAGTTAAGAATAATAAATTAAAATATTATCAATAAAGATATAATTGATTGAAAAATAGGATCTTAAATTTTAATTTACTTTTTTTTATCGGTAAAAGGCCGAAGTCATAGATATTATTAAAAAAAATTAAAAAGAGTACATAAATGCTTCATTCATTGCGGGCATCGATAGGAAAGAATGGAATTACAACCTGTGATAGTTTGTAGGTACATATATACAATTCCTTTCGTTGCTCCCATTGGAAGCATTGAGTTACATCAAGGAGATGTCATACATCAAGGTAATCCCTTATATCCATACAATTACAAAAGAGATTATAAGAGATTTAATTACATTTTAGTCTGAGAGATAAATCCAACCCTCCAGCTTAAGAAAATATTTCAGCTGTGTCTGAAGACTTGGCCCATCGTTCCTTTATCCTTGAGTAAAGAGCATCTTTTTGCATGTCCCTGAACATGCAACCACACACAACCCACTTCCATCCTCCTCTAATCATATTGTTAGACCTTAAGGAAATATATAATATATCTAGAAAACAAGGTTAATCGTAAAGCATTTAGTAGTAGAATAACCAAATGAAATAATTATGCTTCCTATACCTAATTATCTAGTTACCCATAGAAAGCAAGAAGATTTATTTTTACAGCACTATAGGTGCTCCATAAATGATTAGTGTATTAAACAATATTCTCTCTATTATTTTCTTACTTATCCCCTTTAGGTGATAACCGAGTGCTTGCATTATTTTTAATTTCCTTTAAAGTTTATTAACCTATGACTCGAAACTATACTTATCAAACCCTTTAACCTTAATCTTGACTATGAACCAAACACGTTTTGTCGTTGATTGTCCCTGATGACTAGTATAGTTTATTAACTTGTATAATCATTAGGTTTGTTTAATTCCTAAACTATCCCAAAACTGCCCCCTGATTAAAGCTCATAGAACTATAAAATTCTCAAAACCTATTTTCCAAAAAAGTAATTCATTCATATATTTTTAGGGTCATTAGATCTTTTAATCATCCATCCATGTTACTGTCATCTTAAGATGAATTATTTCATTCCTAAGAGATCTTTGAAAAATAAGTTATGCATTCGGTTAAGATCCTTACCTTCAAGTTTCCAAATCATAATAGTCTAAGATTTTAATTCCCATATTCGTGTTCCAAATTATTCATTATTAAATTTATTCTATATTGCCACATTGTTAGATTGTATCGTAAATAATGGTAACTTATTATTGCCTATACTAAGATAGCAATCAACGGAATAATGATATCAAACTTTTCTTAGTTTGGTTTACCTGTTTTATAGGAGCAGGAATCCTCTCATCATCTATTATCTTTTCCGAGCTTATAATAGCTCTAGTTGCCAAATTGAGATCAAACTTAAACTCCAAATGCCTAATGAAATTTAAATGTGAAGACAATAGAATAGTTATTTTTCCAAATTTGAGAGTTACCATATAATTTGTATCATAGAAAGTATTAATTCTATGTCTACAATCATAAGCATAATTACCATTTAACCCAGTCTGCAGATATTATGAAGTGAAAACTAATACTACTGGGCTTATAATGATGATACTATAGATACTTCTTTTATTCACCTAAAATCCTTTGTCCTCAAACTAGCCTTTCCTTTTTTTTTCTTAGTAGAATCTACCTTCTCAAAGTCCTCCTCCTTTTCCTCAAAGTCTAAATCACTAAATCTTTCCCTATCCGTGTTACCCCCATCATCTTCCCTTAAAAAAAATGTCAAACCAGTCTTCGTCCTGGGGTGCTCTTACATGTAGAAATATAAAGAGGAAATCTAGGTTTCTTCTGATACTAGGTGTGCATGAAATAAAGGAATCCAAATCTTCTGATACTAAGATAGGAAAAGAAGGAATTGGTCTTCGAGTTAGCATTGGCATATCATAGAATCTGGGTTTAGGGATTGTTAAATCCTCTCTTATGTTTAGGATGACCTTGTCCAGATTGCTCAAATATTGTCATTTGAAGATACGCCTACATAACCATCCAATACCTTCCTTACATGGGTCTACTTGGATGGAAGAGGCAATGAACATAGATGATATGTCCGAGTTGACCCTATAGTGATTTGTGTTCGTGATGAATTCTCTGCCCAGAATCCTATACACAGCTCGAAGGACCAGATTATGAATAGTTAGCATGATTGTCTTCAATCTCTTGATGGAAACTACTTCATCAAAAGCTATCTGAGTTTTGGATCCTAAAGATTGTAGGGGGATTCAGGGCATAAGACTTGAGAGAGAAAATGTGAAACGGAAGCTCTAAATAGCCTAAGATGTCCATTCGATTCCCTCAAAGGAAGGGCAACCATTTTTTTATTTCGGCTAACTGCCCAAAGAAAGCCTCGGGTTAACTGGGATACGAATCAAGTGGTAAAATATGATAGGGTTTAGTTTAGAACATCCCAAATGTTTAAATCTCTACAACTACCTGATTACTCATTTAACTCTAGTTAGGACATAGCCTAGGTGACAGTTATCTAAAACTATCCTAACTCAAACATTTCAACTAATATTAGTAAATTATGTCTTGTGAAATATACTTATCTATATGTTAATATATTTATATGTACAAAAGTCAATGTGTATACCTTGACCTATGTGTCTACTTATACATGCACATGTACCTCATATATGCACATATTCATAAACACCTATGTCAACTTTATATATATGTGTGTGTGTGTGTGTGTGTGTGTGTGTGTGTGTGTGTGTGTGTGTGTGTGTGTGTGTATATGTATATGTGTATACACACACACACACATATATATATATATGTATATATATGTACATATATGTACATATATATACATATATACATACATACATACATATATATATATATATACATATACATATATATGTGTGTATATATATGTCTATATACATATGTGTGTGTGTGTGTGTATATGTGTGTGTGTGTGTGTGTGTGTGTGTGACTGTATCTATCTATTAAGGATTTGTTAGGTTCATCTAATTATCTATGTAGCATTTAATATTGGATAATCTGATTGTTATTATTTTAAGATGTGTAATATTCTATTATTGTGGGCCTTACTCATAAATCCCTAATCTATATAAGTTAGTGCTTTTGAGAATAAGTTATATTCCAACTATAATAACAGAGTGAAAACTACCTCAAATCATACATATAATATCAACACTATAAAATTATGTTTACAATCCTTGATATAATATAAGTAGAGAAGTTATCTACTATCCCCATACTATACAAAAAGAAAAGGGGGGATTCAATAAAACTGTTGCTAAAAGTATATCTACTGAAGACTAGTATAGTTACCAACTAGTATAGTTACACTACTCTATAACTTTATGTAGCTTAATGAGGATTAGCTCATCCAAATCATCAATTTCCTTCGCTCCTTCACCTTTGATTTTTGCTTCTTTGCCCTTGGAATCCTTCTTAAGACACTTCTGCCAGCTATTCTTTGCTATAAATGGGGCGATAACTTGAATACAGTCGAGGTCTAGATTTTCCATTGACATTGGGGCTTCATATCCTTCCTCTTGAAGATATTTGCAAAACCATATTGTGTCATTAGTTGGAATCACACCCATCCATTTCAGTATGAAGTGTATATTCTATTCCACCACACCCCAGTTGGAATCAAAGGCTTCCTTATCTCAGAATGCTATAATCGTTCATCACATATGTCATCCCTTTCCTCCAGACTACCTACCTGAGCACACATGTAAACCTCTGGATACGAGATTTCCATGTTATGATTCACACTATATACTGCATTCTCCAAACCAAACAAGATTTCGTTGGAAAAGGTTTTATTACAAAGGGATACAATTTATACTTTGGGAGCCCTAGCTAGGAAAAGGCATGAGATGAAAGTCCCTACAATTTTCCCATTCATACTTAGGGTAAATTCAAAATCATATAACCCTTCGCTAAAAATTAGCGCAATTTCCCTCCTGGCCAAATCATCAGAAGGGTTGAGAATGTGATTCCATCGCTCAGGTTGAATACTATCCCTAAACGTCATTTACCTATTCCCCACCGCATGGAAAACCACAATATGTGTATCCATTTAATCTCTTAGTTTGAAAGGTGGTATCAGTATTAGATGAAAATGATAAGCCCTTATGAGATTAAAAGGAATCATCAATCTATATAAAGGATGCGGAAGCCTCTAGAAAGTATTCAACGCGAATAATTAGTCATAGTGTGAGATGAAGAGAGTGATGACTACACTGATTTTTATAAAATTTGAGACACAAATGAGGAGATTGTCATAAAGAATAATAAATATAGTAATCATTAAGGTAACTTCACCTTGGAAAGTTAAAAATGAAGGTGATCTTTCATGATTAGCTAATGAAGTGGCTACTACATAGGCTTTATGACAAGAGTTACTTCTTATAATATGCTTAAACAATCTAAGTTTTGTATGCACCCTAAAATGGTCGCCTAGACTTTGGGCCCCCATTTCTCAATTTATCAAATCCCTGAATCAATATTTTCAAATATCAACATTATCAATTATATCAATTTCCTTTATCAAACCATAATCAATTCAATATTTCCTAAGGTTTGAGCCTTATTTAATTTAAAATAAAAAAAATAAAAATAAAAATATTATTTAATTAAGAGAACATGCTCTCTTTTAATTAATTAAAAATCTCTTTTAATTAAATAATAAAATCACTTTATCCTAAGCCTTTAT
>MU223797.1:1352928-1372174 GCA_018584345.1 Thuja plicata
TAGATGAATTAATCTAAAGCATAAAGGAAATCTAAGCTAAGAATGTCATGATAATGCAAGAAATGAAACTATTATAACATGTAGATGCAAAAGCCAAGAATGCTCCAAATCTTCAAAAAGCTCCAAAGTGACCTAGAAAACCTGTAGCATAACATTAGCATCAAAAACCTAAGATATAAAAATGAAGGAGAGAGCTCTCCTTTTATAAGAAATGAGATGAAATGGACCATTGAGATTAAGAGGCAAAAGTCTTAATCAAGGGTGGAGAAAAATGGAAGCTTGATCCTTGTGCACAAATATCCTCCAATAGGAAAATAGGAGTTGACTTTTATGTCCCACATAAGACAAAAAGTGTTTTTTTCCTTTTTATAAAATAAGAATAATGTTTTATTTGTGCAATATAGGATAAGAAGAAAAGTGGGGATTTTTTATTTAAATAAAAGAGGAGGAAATTCCTTTTAATTAAATAAAGGCTTAGGGTAAAGTGATTTTATTATTTAATTAAAAGAAATTTTTAATTAATTAAAAGAGAGCATGTTCTCTTAATTATATAAGATTTTTATTTTTTATTTTTTTTCTTTTAAATTAAATAAGGCTCAAACCTTAGGAAATATTGAATTGATTATGATTTGATCAAAGGAAATTGATATAATTGATATTGTTGATATTTGAAAATATTGATTCAGGGATTTGATAAATTGAGAAATGGGGCCCAAAGTCTAGGCGACCATTTTAGGGTGCATATATTGATGCGGAAGCTCTAGAAAGTATTCGACGCGATTAATTAGTCATAGTGTGAGATGAAGAGAGTGATGACTACACTGATTTTTATAAAATTTGAGACACAAATGAGGAGATTGTCATACATAAAGAATAATAAATATAGTAATTATTAAGGTAACTTCACCTTGGAAAGCTAAAAATGAAGGTGATCTTTCATGATTAGCTAATGAAGTGGCTACTACATAGGCTTTATGATAAGAGTTACTTCTTATGATACACTTAAACAATCTAAGTTTAAGTCTACAATTATGGATAGGGAAGGAAAACACAAAAAAATTAGATATCTAAAAAACTCCTTATTACTACGTACACTCCATCTAATATGTTTTAAAAGTTTTTTTTTTCTTTTCTCCCAATTATTTCTCAAATTGTAGCTCTACTTTTAGTGTTTTCGATTATTCATTTTAGATTTGGTAATAAATTGTTATCTTAACTACTATATATGTTATTATATCTGTATAGGTGGTAAGATTTTCATATGATTTTCTTATGATCCCTTCCTTCCTTTCATACCTTTCTATTTTATAATAATTTTATCTGATTCACACAATCATTCTAATCCTACAGGGTTTGTTTCATAATACTTGGCATAATAGTCATGTTGAGACTAGTATTCTTAATCCCATTTGTTCCTATTATCTCAAGTTTTTTCATCTATGCATTGTAAATATTTGTAACTATTATCCTATTATGTCGCATTATAACTGTTATGTCCATTATCATGCTTCTCAATCTAGAGGCCATCTACACCTTGGTTGGCCAGAATATCTTCTACTTTTTTAACTTCTCTATAAATATGGTTTATAGTATACTTACTGAATTCTTCTAAGATTTCCATAATTCTACCTACCATGTCATTCAAGAGCTAGTGTGATGTTTCTCCTTTCCTAATGGCATTGATTACTATAGCAGAATCTCCTTCAATTTCTATATTGTCAAGCTTAAGTTTTTTTGCATAAAATTAGGCCTTATCTATATTAATGCAGTCAGTTCTACATAATTATTGGTTTCTAATCCTAAGGATTTTGCTAAGAAATCAATATTAGTACCTTCCCATCCATGGATACAACATCCAATACCTGCTATTCCTTGGTTTCCTCTCGATGCTCCATCAAAATTTAGTTTGTACCACCCAACTTGTGGTTTATTCCACACACAATCCTTCTGATTGTCTTTGTTCTTTACACACTTTTCCCCAACAACTGGTGGAATTTTAAGTCCATACTATTTATTTCTGATATAATTATCCTCTTTTTTAAAGTACCTCCTTGTTCCCCCATTCATATTTATACTATTCACTACTTCCACAATACACAGTTTAATTTTATGAAGAAATTGTTTTATGTCCATTTTGGATTCTTTAAAAAGTCTCCTATTTCTTTCCTTCCATACTTTCAATATTAGGATTGATGGTGCAGACTGACAGAGTTTACCGTATAATTTATCTCCATTATTTCTTGGGCAACTCAGGAATAGATCTTTTAAATTATTAGGTAATGTTGTGCTCCAGTTTAGTTTGTCAATGAGCCAAGACCAACATTTATTGGTGAACTCACAGTTTAACAATATGATCACTAGATTCACTATCCTTATTACATAGAGGACATCTAGATGGGCCATGGTATCCCAATTTAAGGAACCAATCTGTTGTTAGTATTCTCCTTTGCAATGCTGCCCAAGTGAACATTCCCACCTTTGGGAGACAGTTATTATCCCAGCATTAGTCTATGGGTAAATCTATTTTCTCATGGTTTTGGTTACTAATCGCTTTGTATCCATACTTTTTGTTATATTCCCCATTACTTTCTCTGGCCCAAATGAGATTGTCATCTCCCTTTCTTGGTGTAATCTTTCTACGTTTTAGTTCTCTTTCCAGTTTGTTGCAGAAATCATTAGGTAAATTTAAGTTATCATAGGATTTCCATCTCCGGCCCAAAGTTGGGTTACCTTGTGTATATTCTATGTAATCTTTAACGTAAATACCTTGATGACTTTTAAGGTATTCAATAGCTTGAGCCTCCAAAATTTATATATTCAGAGGTGGAAGAGCTCCCCATGAATCATCCCAAAAAAAAATTATGTTTCCTTCTCGAATATCCCATGTTATCCCATGCGTAATAACCCCTCTACATTCTTTAATAAAGCTCCAAATTATAGGCCCATTTGGTAGTAAGCTATGTCTGAAGATACTCATAAATTATCATGCCCATCCAAATATTTATTTCTTAACATTTTGAACCATTTAGCATCTAGATACTTGTACATTTTCCATACTAATTTTGCTCCGAGAGCACGATTTTGCTTCTTAATATCTTTTATGCTTACTCCACCTTCTTCCTTAGATTTGCAAATTTGGGACCACGCTTAAGTGCCATTCTATATTTTTCACTCAAACCCTTCCAGAAGAAGGATCTCAATTTCTTAGTAATCTTATCTTTAATACCTTTTGGCAGACTAAAACACATCATCTGGTAAATTGGTATAGCAAATAGAACTGATTTTATCATTGTAGTTTTACCTGTATTAGATAACCATTTGTCTTTCCATGAATCTATCATGTTGTCAATATTCTTTAACACATTGTCCCAAAGGTTAGTTGATCTTACATTCCCTTTGTTTAGTTTGACTCCCAGATATTTACATGGTAGTTCCCCTTTCCTAAAGTCAAAGAGGTGACATATCTTTCTCTCTATCCTGATGTTTGTATTCAAGAAGAATATTTCTGATTTATCTTTATTTATTTGTTGACCAGAGGCTTCAAAATATTTACCTAATTTATCTTTTTTTATTGTTCTGGCTTTTTCCATATTTGCCTCCGCAAAAATAAAATTGTCATCCACAAACTATTGATGCGCTGTGGGATCAACATTCTGAGTAATTCTAGTACCTCATAATTCTTGATTTCTCATGGCCTATGATAATGCTCTGCCTAAAGTTTCAGCCATTATAATAAAAAGAAAAGGTGAAATTGGGTCTCCTTTTCGAATACCTTGATAAATACTAAAGAAACCTTCGGGTGAACCATTAACAAGAATAAAGAGCTTAGGACTAGATATGCATTCAAAGATTCAATTAATCCATTATTTCGAGAAACCAAATGCTTCCAAGCATTTACATAAGAATCTCTAGTCTACCTTTTTGTAGGCCTTCCTAATATCTAATTTAATTATCATACTCGGTATCTAATTTTGTTGGATAGAATGTATAGCCTCTTGAGCTATAATTATCCCATCGAGTATTGATCTTCCTAGTACAAAACTAGTCTATTCTTCAGAGATGAGCCTGGGTAGTAACTTTTTAAGTCTATTAGAAAAAAAATTGTTAGTAGTTTATATAATGTGTTACACAAAGATATGGGTCTATAGTCATCAAAATTTTTTGGGTTTTCTTTCTTAGGGATTAGTGCAATAAAGGTGTTATTTAATTTTTTTTAAAAACCTTCCTGAGTTTCTCATGCATTCCAGTGCTTCCACCATCTCTTTTCCTATGAAGGACCAAAATTGCTAATAGAAAAGGGTTGGGAAGCTATCTGGTCCTGGGGCCTTATTTGGGTGAATATTTTTGAGTGTATATTCTACTTCTTCCATCATTATTTTCTTGTTTAGTTTTATGTTTTGTTCCTTCGTTATTATGTCTGCAATGTTAGTTAAGATGTCCTCCTGGGCCAGTCTATCTGAGCCCTCCAAGTTGTTTAATATACCTTCAAAATGTTGGACGGATTCTCTAGTTATGTCTTCAGGGTTCTCCATCTTTACCCCATTAGAGTCTAAAATTGTGGATATCTTGTTCCAAATTCTTCGTGTTTGTGCTATTATGAAAAAAAATTGTATTCTTGTCCCCTTCTGCCAACCATAATTCTCTTGATCTTTGTTTCCAGAAGATCTCCTCTTTTTCCAGTACTTCTTCATATTGTTGCATAAGTTCCTTCTCCTTACCATATGCTTCCTGGTTCATTCCCTCTATAATTGCCTTATCATTGATCTCACCTATACTGGATTCTAAAGTCTTCTCGGTTTCAAAGATGTTACCAAAGTGTTCCTTATTCCAATCGATAATTTTACATTTAATACATGTTTTAGTTTGCATGTGAAGGTAAATGCGTTTGATCCTTTGAATTTAGCTTCAATCTACCCTACTTCAATATTCTTTAGACATTCCTCATTTCTTAACCATATTTTTTCAAACTTGAAGGGTTTTCTTTTTGGAGGAACTGCTTCCAAAAAATTAAGTTGGATTGGGAAATTATCAGACCCAGAGGTCGTCAAAATGTATGCATTCATGTTATGGGTGAAATTATCCATATTACCCACAAAGAGTAATTTGTCCAATTTTTCTACAATATGGCATGGCCCTAACCGTCTATTGGTCAATGTGAAGTTCCCATTGGACATGGGAATTTCCACACTATTTAGTTTTTGTAGCTAGGTATTGAATTCCCTCGATGTCATTGTATCCCTAGTTGATCCCCAAACTTTCTCTTCTGCACCTTCTATCACATTAAAATCCCCTCCTACAATGACATTTTCATTTGGGTGTAACATTATAAATTTTTCTATTTCTTTCCATACTAATTGCTTCTCAAGTAAGAATTTTGGTCCATACACATTAATTACCGAGAAATCCAGCTTGATATTTATGCTTTTAACCCTACCACACATCCAATTATTGTTATAAGATATGAGGCCAAAATTGACTCTCCTAGGATTTCATATAAATCCCAACCCAACTGATGCACCATCCGAGGGGACACCAGTGATTTCCCATAGTCCAAATTTCCTCTTAAGACTGACATACTCCTCAGCTCTCAATTTTGTTTCTTGTATCATAATTATATATGCCTCAAAGGAGGATAAGCTCCTTTTTAAAAGGTGTTTCTTGTTAGGGGTGTTTAGACCCCTAACATTCTAGGATATGAGTTTCATGGTTGTTTGGGAAGGAACTTCCCCTTCCCTCCATTCAACGTCATTGTAATTTTGGCTTGACCAGAGGCCTTACCATCTTTCTCCCTTAACTCGATAATGGATTTTCTACCCTGTTTTGTAACCTTCTTAGCACAATCTAGAGAGGTCCTACCTGGGTGAGTTTTGCTTAGACCTAGAATCTCTAATATATTAAAATTATTGTTAATGATTTGTTGATCTTCCCCACTCATAGATTACATTAAATATAGAATAAGATCACCATCATGTTTATGCATTATATCTGAATGGTTGAGAATATCCATACCTAAGAAATCATTAATAACTTCTATATCTAAATGTTCCTCATTGGTTTCTATCTTATCTGAAACATCAAACCCACTCTCATTCTCTATATAAACTCTATTGTTATTCTCCTTCCCTATGCCTTTAATTATCCCTGTATTACTGCCTCCCTTAATCGAGTATTCTATCTCTACTACTATGTCTTCTCTTCTACCCTTATTTATTTGTTTGTTGAGTTTATCTTGATTATGTTGTGGACTTTTAACATGATGGATTGAAACTTCAGTTTGTATCTGAAGGAAATATTTATCCCATTCAGGAGTAGTATTATTCTGACCAATATTAACCAACTCTGATCTAACAACTTCTTTCATTACCTCAATTTGTTCTAGGATACTATTTAGGGATGCATTGTACTCAGATAGACCAATGTCGATTGGAAAATCCTCTTTGCCCTTAGTTTTTCCAAAAATCCCCCTTTCCTTTGATTTTTTACTTAAGATGTCCATCATTGCATTCTTAGCCTCTTCCACAATTTTTCCTTCCTCTATCCCTAAAATCCCATCGCTTGACTTTTGTCAACTATTACAAAACCCCATAGTTCTAATCATAAAATTTAACCTCAACTTCCAAATTCAAAGAGGGAAGATGAGAGGAAACTATAACATCCTTTTTATTTTCCAAATTAACCTTTCATCTAAATAATTTAGGATGGACTTCAAAGATATCACTGTTGGATTTAATTATAACTGGTTTAAACAATCTAATATTAATGTCCAATTTGACTAAGATAACATAGTTAGCATAATTACAAACTTCTTCCTCCATACCAACAAATGTCCCTATGTTATTACCTATTTTCCTTATAATATCTCTATTAATCAATTCAACTGGTAGATTCGATAGAGGAATAGCTTGTTCTACTATGAAATTTTTTAAGTTTGAAGGATTGAAATTAGGTTGCCAATATAAAAAGGTAAAACCTATACCTCTAAAGCATGGAGAGGATCGCCACAATTGCCTTACCCTTGAAGTTATTCAAAAACCACCTTGCTACTTGTTCTGCCGAGGAACCAAATCCATCCCACCTCGTGAAAACTCCATATTCCTTGAATAATTTATGTGACCTTTCTATTATGTCATCTTTGATTTCAATAATAGTGTCATCTTCTTTGTTCCTATCTTTGGCAATCGGCCTAGGATTGATCGTGAAACTAGGAGACCCTGAAATCTCATCAAGTGAATTATCTGGCTCAGAAGAGTACATAAGAGAACTAGGTTTTCTCCATGAGAAATCTGAGCTAGGGTAGCGAATGTGCCTTCTTTTCCCAGATTTTGAAGGTAATTTATTGACCTTGTTGATGCGTTGATTAAAATCCATATTAGGAGCCGATTTTAGAGAACCCTCCTCCACATTATGCAGAATATGAAACTTGTTCCTGCTCAAGGGGAACAGGTTGGGGTAAGAGGGTAGAGGTTGATGCTAACAACCCCGCAAAATACTAGCTTTCAAATACTTGTTCTTCTGTGATTGCACTATTTTCCAATCATCTTGATTTGGAGGAGGAGGGGGGCGACTCCTATCATTTAACGCAGAGAAACCATCATCTAATTTCATTTTAGGTAGCGCATAAATAGTTCTACTAAAGACATATTGTTGCGACCAAAGCCTAGAATTCCACTCTGAAATCCCCTAGAGACCACAAGAACCATGTGAATGCCATGGCATATAAAAATCAGGAGCCCTAGCCAAATTATGGATGACTAAAGCCCTGGAAGGTCCATCATAAATCCTAAGATTTGATGAGAAGGCGTGGACATCAACAACAGAGGGAGAGATATTAGCAGCAGCATAGCCATGAATAGCTGAAACCCCCAAACCCTTATTCCATCCATCGGAATCTGAAAAAGGCAAAGCACAGCAAGAATCGTGAGCCATTTTTTGAAAAAAAAATAAATAAATAAAAAATAAACTAAGAAATAAAATAAATAAAAAATAAAAAATAAAAAATGATCTTAAATTTTAATTTTAAAATTTGAGATCTTATTTTTTTATTTTTTTTTTAAAATTTAATAACATTAATATAAAAAATATATATAATTTAAATATACAAGATTTGTGTATTAAAGATATATATTTTTATAATTCATGTAATGAATTTATAAATATTTTTGGAAAAATTGTGTAGTATTATTTTTATCAATTTAATGTTTCAAAATATAATATAAGCTCTATCATAGAGAAAATATGAAAATGATTAAAATGGTCCTTGAGAGAGATGAAAAAATTAATGAAATATTTAAACACAATTAAATAAGCCTATTAATATAATATAATACTTGAATAACAATTGAAAATAAAGAAATAAAAATAATTAAAAAATTATTTAATAAAAAAATAATGAAAATATTGCAATAAATAATTTGTATAAAAATTACACAATTTATTTTTGATAGGTCTTTTACAAATTCAAAATTAATGTACTTAGTATTTTATTGAAATCCTCCAGAGACCACAGGAACCATGTGAATGCCATGGCATATAAAACTCAGGAGCCCTAGCCAAATTATGGATGACTAAAGATTTGATGAGAAGGCGTGGACATCAACAACAGAGGGAGAGATATTAGCAGAAGCAAAGCCATGAATAGTTGAAACCCCCAAACCATTATTCCATCCATCAGAATCTGAAAAAGGCAAAGCATAGCGAGAATCGTGAGCCATTTTTTGAAAAAAAAAATGAAAAAAATTTTAATAAAAAAAAAATGAATTAATTAATTAAAAATTAAAAATAAAAAATGATCTTAAATTTTAATTTTTAAATTTAAGATCTTATTATTTAAATTTAATTTTTTTTGTTTATATTTAATAACATTAATATAAAATATATATAATTTAAATATAAAAGATTAATGTATTAAAGATATGTATTTTTATAATTCATGTCACGAATTTATAAATATTTTTGGAAAAAATGTGTAGTATTCATTTTATCAATTTAAAATACAATATAAGATCTATCATAGAGAAAATATGAAAATGATTAAAATGGTCCTTGAGAGAGAGATGAAAAAAATTAATGAAATATTAAAACATAATTAAATAAGCCTATCAATATGATATAATACTTGAATAACAATTGAAAATAAAGAAACAAAAATAATTTAAAAGTTATTTAATAAAAAACTAATGAAAATATTGCAATAAATAATTTGTATTAAAATTACACAATTTATTTTCTATAGGTCTTTTACAAATTCAAAATTAATGTAATTAGTATTTTATTGATTACATTTAAACACTTGTGATAGTTGTATTGCTTTTTTTTTTTTCTCAAATTATTTTTATATTAGTTTGATAGTTAGTTTGAGAATGAATAAACACAAATATATAAGTGGCATTATTTTTATGTTAAGGGTTCAAATATAACATCTATCTTGTCAAATTCTACATCACTCTCAATTGTAAACATGTCTTATCGATTCTAAATTGCCCTCAATTATTGAAACATGTCCATATTTATTGTTTCATTATCTTGAATAAAAAATCTTTGTACCACTATTTTTAACTTGTGATTTTGAACCCAAACTTACAAATTGATTGTTAAAACGTAATTCCAAGATATACTCTCTTGTAACTCTATATTTCTTGCAAACTAAACGCCACCTTCAATTGTTATGATGTGAATATGTACAGTAAAAAAAATATCTCATTTTAGAATTGCAATGTCTATCAGTAGTATAACATATCTTAGCACTATTGAGAGCATCACATCAACAAGATCAAAGACAAGATAATAAGTCATCCCTCCTTGGTGTGTCTCCAACTTATTTAAATTGTTACGTCAATTCATAATTTTGAAAAAATTAAAAAACAAGGAACAAGTTACCTCCACACCTACCACAACAAACTCTAATAATTTTTCTATACAACAAATATCTCAAATATCATAAACATGTTCCTAAAATTCAAAAGTATAATCAAGTTGAAAAAAATTCAAGACTACATATATCAAGCTAAAACCATGAAGAGAATAGTTTTTAAATTAAAGGAGTTTCCCTTGTTTATACTTGTAATAGAAACACCAAAGAGAAAATTGGTATTCTCAAAGAGACATCCAAATAGGAAACAAGTCCAAACAAGAAACAACTAGTCCAACTAATAGACATCAAACATTTAATATAAGAGAGAATAATTGGTTGTGGACATCTTCCCTTCATCCATAAACAATGACTCGATCGAGTGCTCAGACCATGATATCCATACCAAAGTCATCCTCCTCATCATCTCTTTCTAGGTCTTCGGCACATTTGTAGTCTTTACTCCTATCTTGACAAATTTATCAATTATTATCAATAAAAATCACTAAATTAACCACTTTTTAAGTCCTTCAACCCGTATCCATATTTGTATCACCAAATAAAATATCTTCTCATTACCTTCAATTCACTCCAAATGTTTCAAATCTCTATCTTTAAACTACTACATAATAAGAGTAAGTATATTTACATAATCCATGAGATCATCTGCAAGCTCCTTCTTTTGGATTTGATTGTGTGATTATTTTTTCATCAATGTTTCAGATCACACTCTATGATCCATCATCAAGATGATAATGATAGAGAGAATAAGGAGAAAATGAATATACTAGCAAACCCAAACGAGAGAGAGAGAGAGAGAGAGAGAGAGAGAGAGAGAGAGAGATGTGAACAAATGAATCCTTATTTATTCTTTGAGTTTTTGATTAATTGAAAAACTAGGTTTTGAAGGGACTCAAAAGCCTTTATAAATATATTACATTAAGATATAAAAAATTAGGCCCTCTAGACAAAACGTTGCGAAAAACCAGCAGACACCCAACACCAAAAAAACAACAAAGCAACACAACCAGTAACAAATCAAAAGAGAGAGAAACAAGAAACCAGACCTAGGCCAGGTCCCTAACGGTACCCACCACCTCCTCTTCAAGATTAGACATCTTCTGAACGACCGCCTTTAGATCCAGGATCCCCTTCAGAATATTAGTTGATTTTTTCTTCATACTTTCGCTTGTCCTTTTCACAGGACAAGAGCCTTGACCAGCAACATCCCTAGTGTCAGTATCAAAATTGAAGATTATTTTCTCATAGAACGAACTTTCCAATTTTTCCACCAAGGTATTGAGATTCTGGACAGAAGCTTTGATACTCTCATTACTGTGTTGGAGGATCTTGTTCAGCATGTTCTCCTTCTTCTCCACTTTGGTACATAGTTTCTCTAATCTTTCCTCCAGCATGCTAGCAGAATTGTTCTCAACCGTAAAGGTGCATCGTTGAAGACCAAGCTCAATATTTTCAATCTTAGAAGAGAGGGATCAATACTTCAATTTAAGGCTCTTAGTATCGTGAAAATTTCATCTATCCATCTGAAAAGAGTATAAGTACATAGCCTTGGTTGTGTGAAGAACACCCAAAGTGGGTTCACGTTTATCCTGCATTTCATCAATAAAAAGATGAACACTATCTTCATTTGGGTTTGTATTCTTCTTGGATGTGTGGTCACCTTTGGAATCCTCCATCGGCACATTGGACCCTTGAGGAGAAATCAGCATATCATGCTCCACAAATCTTGCATAATCAACCAAGATAGGAACTTTCTCCTCCACCTTATTCTTTAGCTTATCCTTGTGCTCCATCGACTTAGGGCTCTTTTCCTTCACAAAGGTACCAGGCACTTTAGCTTTCTCATTTGTAGGCTCCTGCAGAGCTTCAATATTCCTAGGGAGGTCATGTTCTAGTTTACTTTTCTCAGGATGTTTCATCTTTCCCAAACCAAGATGAGAAACAACATTACCAAGCATATTGAAAACCATTTTCTTTTCCATATGCTCTTCCTCATTTTTCTCATTATCATCCTCTTTTGTGTCCATACCCTCCTCCTCCTCAATATTTTTATTAACGAGAGGATCAATTGACATCTCCTCTTTATCATCATCGTCTTTAGAATCCATACCCTACTCATCATTAGATTTTTTTATATACATGTTGCATTTAGGTTTTTTGAGAGAAACATGCGACATCATTTTTGTGTTCCCACTTCTAGACTCCTCTAATCTCCTTTTCCCTTTTTCTTTTTTAGGTTCCACGGACTTTTGGACCGTTTCCAGGACATTATCACAACAAAACTAATAAATCAAATAAATGAGCCCTTCGTGGAGCACTGACTTGCTAGATTTCTTCTTATGATCCCTAATACTATGATTAAGGGAACATGGAAGATAATGAGGGAATGAGACATACATTTTATGTTTGAGATGGTTTAAGAGAAAAAAATGTTAACTATGAGCCCTAGTATAACGACCATCCACAATAATATACTCCATAAGAGAAATAAGAACCTTCCTCCATATCTCCTTGATGTGGTCCACATCATAGAATCCAAAAGTATAAACAAGTTTTTCCCACTCAACATCGTCTTTAGGAAACATATATACATCTCTATCTGAAATCTTCCTATCCCTAAAGAAGTTCATACCTTTGTGTTGAATACCCAAAACATTCGCGATGAGTTGTTCATTTAGGGAAATTTGTTTTCCGCACAGAACAACAAAGCCTTCCTTCCAACCATCCACAAACTACTTGGTAACATTACTGTCAAAGCCATGAAGCCTTTCCAGATACGACCTAATACCCACCTTATTCAATGTATTCCAAACCTTCAAATCCTTTTTCCATTTCTTGCAGTTAAGGAGCTCCTCGCATTTTAACCCTCCTCCCATTTTGACAGTCTCAAAACACAAAGAAGAGATATTAGACTGAATGAAGAAGCTCTGAGAAAGCCAAACAAAAACAACGACCCACAACACATGACGCCAGTTAATTGCCTTAATAATACCAAATCTTTTTGGGAAATTAAATAAACCTTCAATGTACCCTAAAATCTTGTGTCATTATCATGATTACTTAAAATAAATCCCTCTTTTATGTTGGTCTTATCAAACCTTATGAGGATAAAATGTCCTCATTTATTTCCTTTTCCCTTGCCAATTGATGATATCAGGTGATTTGACACCCAGGTTGGCAAAAGCGTCTACCACCAAGTTGGCCTCTCTATACACGTGGGTGTTGTAATGACTATTAAACAATTGGATAATTGTATTGGCTTCTGTAATAATATGATTAATCACCCAGGAAGTCATGAATTATCCTTTTAAAAATTTAATAATGTTATTTGAGTCACCTTTGACCCACAAATTTATGTACTAAAGATTTTGAACTAGTTCAAGAGACTGCAGAACTCCCATGGCCTCAGAAAAATGGTTAGTTTGGATCCTAGAGAAAAATTGATAGCCCCTAAGCAGTTACCATACCTATCAAACACAACACCTCCACGACCTACTTTACCAGGGTTCCCCTTAGTCGCACTGTCAAAGTTAACTTTGACCCATCCTTGAGGAGGAGACAACCAGACAACCCCTTCTCTTTTTCTTTTTTGAGATATTTTCCAAGTGTCTGACACCCAATCCTTGGAGATTCTTTGATCAAAATCTAGAGAGTTTAGAGATTTAGATTTCAGAAAACATAAAACATTTTCTTTAATGCCTCTAAATTTTTTTTTAGAAACCACAAAAGATGAGGAATATAACTCCCTAAATATTTTGTTATTGCACTCTTTCCTAATATTCCAAATAACGTGAGGAGCCATAATCAGCTAGAAATTCAAGTGTTTATGGGAATATCAGCAGAAATCCATTCGGTAAAAAACCTTACAAAGATCCTGGGAAAATCCAGCATAAATTCCACCTCTAAAGAAGCTTAGTCCAGACCTCCCAAGAATAAGGGCACTCAATCATGACATGATACACAAATTATTAAAAATCCTTGCACAAATAGCATCTATTAGGCATGATGAAACCTCTCTTATAGAGATTATCAACAATTAACAGTTTATTCTAAAGAAAAAGCCAATAGAAAATGTTAATTTTAGGAATAAGAGGCTTCACCCAAGACTAGGTCCAAAAGGGGGGTCTATCAATAGCCGAGTTCAATAAAGTACAGGTTGAAGAAATAGAGTACTTTCTTGAAGAAGAGCCCACACCAAAGAGTCATCAGTATCCATCCTAATTGACCAAGCCTGAAGAGATCTCATAATAGGAGCAAGATAAATGTCTATCTCATTTAAATTCACCCAGGCCTAATTTTTCCAATAGTTATGAACAAGAGGGCCATAGGAAATTTTTCTCCTTTCTACAAAGCAATTAAAGGTGGGGATAGCACCCGGAGGTCTATCCATAAGCAATCTATCTTCCCAAAATTGAATATTTTGTCATTCTTCAAAATCCACCTACTACCTTTAGCAGCCAAGTCTTTGGCTTGCTGGATGCCATTCTAGATACACGAACCTTTTATGGGGGCATTCATCTCAAAAAAATCAACAATAGAGTGATAGGCAAAATTAAGATATTTACATTTCCATATTTTGGTCCACTCATTTTCTAGTTCTCCAAAGGTCCTTCACACTTGTTTAGCCAGAAAAGATTTATTCATAACCTTGATAGGACTTAATCCAAGACCTCAAATTCTCTGAGGCTTACATACATTTTCCCAAGAAACCAAAGCCAATATTTTATTTTCTTCAACACCTGACCAAAGAAAGCACTTATGGATCCTCTCTATAGTCTCTGCATATTTAGAAGGAATCTTAAAAATACTCAAAGCATAAATGAGAAAAATTTGAAGGGTGGCTTTCAAAAGCAGAACCTTACACGCATGGATTAGGAGCACACCTTTCCATCCAGCTAACTTTCTGTTAAATCTGTCAATGAGGGAAGACCAAAAGGAGTCAGACAACTTCAATCCCAACGGAAGACCGAGATAAGAAGGGAAATACCCAATGGAACATCCAATAATTCTAAAAAATATTTCTTTGTATTTCCTCAGGGGTATTAATGAAAAATAAAGAGCTTTTATTCTAATTGATCAGCTACCTTGTTGCCCTAGTATAGGAATTAAGAGCCTCCTTCATGTATTCTTAGCCTCTTTGATTGAGGAAGACCCCATTAATATGGTGTTATCGACAAATTGCTCATGAGAAAAAGTAAGATCAACAAAGGAGGGTTTGATGCCTTGAATGTTTCCATTAATAACCATTTTTTGAATAAATCTACCAAGACTTTCAGCCAGAATGGCAAAAAGGATGGGAGAAATAAGATCTCCCTGCCTGAGACCCCTAGAAGGCTTGAAGAAATGAGAAGAGGTCCTATTTACAATAACTTCCATAGAAGAAGTAGTAATAATTTGCATAATAAGTTGGACAATACGGTCACCAAAACAAAAGGATTTAAGCTCCCAACAAATAAAATCCCAATCAACCCTATCATACGCTTTAGATAAATCTATCTTAAGGAAAAAACCTTGTTTTTTTATCTTTCCAGAGAATGGATGTTTTCATGAACTTTAATAATGGAATTTGGGATTTGTCTTCCTGGAACAAACCCATTCTACTGAGGTGATATAATTTAAGGATAGACAACAGTCTAATCGTAATCACCTTCGAGGAGATTTTATATACTGAGTTACATAGGTTGATACACCTAAAGAAATCAATAGTATCAACTCCTAGTTTTTTAGGAATAAGAACCAAGAAGGTAGCATTTAATTCCTTCAGAAGATATATTGATCCAAAGAAGTCCTTGACAGCATGAGAAATATATTTCTCAACGATATGCCAAAATTTATGGAAGAAAAACATAGGGAACCCATCAGGTCTTGGAGATTTTTCCCCTTCAAAAGAAAAAACAACACTTTTTATTTCTTTAATTGAGGGAATAGTTGTCAGAAAGACATTATGCTCCTCTTTTAAAATTGAAGAAATATAAGATAAGAGATTCTCTTGGTCCTCCCTTTTGAGTTTCTTGTCTCAAGAAAGGAGAAAAGAGAAAAAAGCCAACCATCTTAGACATGATGTTTTTTTCATTATCAATTCTCCCATTAGCAGTCTAGATATATAGGATATTCTACTTGTTGCATGATACTTCAAGGCATTCATATGAAAAAACCTTGTATTTCTATCTCTTTGTTGAAGTCACATAGATTTAGATCTTTGCCTCCAAAAAATCTCTTCCTTGGATATAATGTCATGGTATTTAACCAAAATTTCATTCTCCATGTCCATAAGTTCTCTGGAGTTGTCTTCTTGCTAGATACTATCCTAAACATCTTGAAGATCCTGTTTAATGGAGTTCTTGGCTTGGAAAATATTTCCAAAAACATCTTTATTCCAGGTCTTGATCCTATCCTTAATGTTTCTTAAATTTTTTTGCTACTCTAAGCATAGCGGTTCCATCAGAAACAATATTCCACCATTAATTGATTCTTTCCTCCATATTAGGATGGGATAATCACATCTTTTCAAAGCGAAAAGGAAAATTTCTCTTAACAGAGACAAGATCAGCAACAAACAATATAGGAAAATGGTAAATCTCTATCGAGATGAAGTTGAATCAGGTCTTTGTCAACCCTTCTATTAGACCAAGTATAGTTGATACCTTGAAAATCCATGTCCATAAGAGCTTGTTGGCTAATAAAGTCCATCAGATCTAGTCTACCGTCAAACTAGGATTGAAATCCCCCATATTTCTCATTGTCCCTGAGAGGAGAGTTAAAGTCACCCATGATAATCTAGGCACAATCCAAAAATTTCTTCCTGCAGTCAACCAACTTATTCCAAAACTTAGCTCTTTTGGTTTTAGTGTTAGGAGCATAGACATTAGAAAGGACCTAGGAAAAGTCATCTCTAATGTGATTGAGTTTAACATTCAATAAATTAGAATAAGAAGATAACAGGTTCCCTTGAATGAAACTTTGATTCCATAAGACCATAGTCTCTCTAGAGGCACCATCCAAACTGCTTCCAACCACTCCACAATTTTCGAAAAGCTTGATCTTTTCAACTTTATCTTTACCCATTTTGTTTTCTTGAATAAGAATAATATCAGGTTTTTGATCTCTTACCAAATTTCTGAGAACATCCTGCTTATGAGGCACATTATCCCCCTAATATTCCAAGAGATTATCTTCATTTTTTAACTGGGGTGCAAGTATCCTGGATGGGAATTTGTTTTCCATCTACAATGTTTTTTTTGCTCTTATTTTCTCTAATAACTTTGTTAGAGTATCTACCTTGTCCCTTTCTAGGATTTCCAACATCACCTTTCATGCTTCTCATTGAGACCCATTTTTTGGTTGTTGAAGAAACACCCTAGATTCAGGTTTATTCATACTTTCCCTTTTTCCAACTTGAGTCCAATGTTGTCCCTCTTTTGGGTCTGTAGTTTGTTCTTCCAGCTCCTTATCAAAGATTTCATCCCTCCAACTGGATCTTGAAGGGATAGTTTCAGGGACAGAGGAGATGTCATCTTCCAATGAGTTATCCTTCAAGGATTTCAAGAAGGATCCTCCCTCTAGAATGTTACAATGTTGCACATCATCAAAAGATTTACCATTCTGGATATTTAGCTCCTTGGTTTGAGAATCCTCAATCCGAGAGGGTAACAAAGGCACTTCCACCCCATTTGAAGAATTCTGACCCAGACTCTTCTCCATATCATGTTGTGATCCCATGATTTCATCTATTTCCCCTTCTTCCAATATTTTATAATGGTTTTCCCCCTTATCATCATTATCCTTGTTATACACTCTTCCTTGAGATGGTGGGGAAGCCAACACATGAAAATTTTCATTCGGGCCTTTCTTTTCTGGATTATGAGTCTCATTTCGAGGGAGCTGAGTATTTTTGTTTTCCTTTTGTATCTCCTTGCCCTCATTTTTATCCAAGGACCCAGCCTCTGAGGTTTCCCCAACTTTAATCTCTTTTTCTTTCCATATCTTTTTAGGTTGGGTTTTTTTCTCCTTATCCTTTCTCTGCAGCTTAATAGGACATTGTTTGGCCCAATGACCCACTTTTTTGCAAACAAAGCATGCGAAAGGAAGAGATTAAAAATCCATAGGTTGGGGCCACTTTCCCAGCTTAGACAATGGTCTGAGGAAGATCAAAGAACTGATAGACATTGACGCAAATACTAACATAGACCAATCTAGTTCTAGCCACAGTCATAGGGTCTATAGACAAAAACTCTCCAAAGGTACTCACAAGCCCTCTAAACACATCCAAAGGAAGACCTAAAAGCCTTACCCAGATAGGAGCGGAGACAAAAATGGAGTCATTAAGGGCCATATTAGGGGACCATTTCTAAAGAGCCAGAGAATATTTTCCAAACATCCAAAACCCCCACAAAGAGAAGACAAAAGGTCCTCTCCATTAGTGAACTGAAAGGAAAGGAAACCTTTCAGCATCGCTGCAACCTCAACCTAGCCTTTCAGAGCCCACTTCTTCTTAATAAAATATCTCACAATATCAATATTCGGCCTCAGCCCCTAATATTTTCCAACTAAAGTTACGGTCATTGAGGAAACTGAATGGTCTATAACAGGATCTGGGATGAACATAACATAGTACCCTTAGTTTGATCAGAGATATTGTTCACCTTCGGGAACACCGACTTACCACTTGGCTTGACTCCAAACAATGACGACAAAGGGCGAGCATTGTGATGTTCTTTCACTTTTGAATTCTCATCCCTTTGTTCGTTTGGAGGATTTAGGTACCCCACCACCTCCCGGTTCAATGATGTGTTCTCCATCACGTGGGACCCCTGTGGAAGAGTCCTTCACCGCCTTTGGAATCTCCAAAGAAGAATTTTCAGTATTGGCCCCTCGCACAGAATCCAACGTACCATGTGCATCGCAGGCAACAGTGGCACCATAAGCGTCATTGCCATCTTTCCTACTCTTCGACCCCATTCAAAAAAAATTGCAGGGTGCCCCATTTAATTTATGTTATTTATTCTTTGAGTTAAGCACCTCTATTATTTCTAGTTTTTCTTAGTTTTGTTGGTTTTTTTTGTTAATTTTTTATAGCTACAGGAGAAATCATCTCTACCTGCAATGGTTGCTTCCCTGCTCGTTGGCTAAAAGATATCCTTATTCAGTTATGTTAATTATTGAAGAGTCATCCACGTCAAATGGAGAGTCACCATTTGGGGAGGTGAAGAGTCTCCCAAGCCAAGAATGTCATTTACAAATTTGAAGAGTCACGTGGGTTCACATGAAGAGTCCAGCATTTGGAATATGAAAAGCATTTTGTAGAATCTTCTGAGTGCTATACCAAGAGTCTCCCGCATGAAAGATAACACTTCTTGTTGTTACGACAATATATATATA
>MU223797.1:1443286-1460437 GCA_018584345.1 Thuja plicata
GTTTCCTTTTGTCTATTAGTAGCATCATCCTTTGCAAGGTCTTTCAGAGACGGAATTATAACCTCTTGTGTGGCAATTTCAAAGATCTCAAATCCAATGCACTGTAGATGTGTTATCATTTTGTTTTCCCAGTCCAAATAATTCTCTCCATCAAACTTAGGGATTTCTTTTTTGAGGTAAGACATCTTGATCTACCTTAAGTTGTTAGGCTTCTTCTCCAAGGCACTTGGCTTTGATACCAATTGTTAGAATACTTCAGGGATAACTGAGAGGGGCGGGGTGAATTAGTTATCCACAACTTTATCTTTATCTTATAATTATTAATCCAGATTGATACAAAGTAAATGCACATTCAGATAACACATTACACAACACATCAATTTGGTTACAGGGAAAACAAATGGTAAAAACCCCGGTGGGAATTAGCACCCACAAAGAACTATATTGTTTATAGTAATCCCTATTAAAAGATCTTCCAACCCTGTTAGGAGTTATTCATTACAATGCAGTAGTATAGTGACCTGGTTAAGGGTCTGACCATGTTAGGAGTCTTTTATAATAACCCTGTTAGGGGTGGTGGACTCACTGTCCAAGTGGTGAAGGCTATAACCTTCTGGTTATTTGATACACACTATATCAACAAGGTGAACTGCTGTTTGTGACACTGCTTATCTGATCAATTCCTTTTGTGTGTTGATTCTTTAACCTCTTGTAAAGAACTATAACAATCTTATCTATATTCTGAAGGCTTCAACTTCAATATCTATATTATCAACATATGATAAATATAGCTCTGCTGCTTTAACACTCTGCTATGCTTTTCTTATCTCTGGCTTTCGCAACTCTTCTTATCACAAATGACCTTCTATAAGTACATACACAAAGTATGAGATCATGGGACCCGTAAGACAACTCTTCATAACATCCTTGTCGGCTCTATTAAGCGCGCAAGCATAATTACAACCGTGCAAGTATAAACTGAATAGATGCGTCGCTTTACTAAGTTGGCCTCACCAAATTAACCATAACTTTGCAATCTTCTTGAAATACATTTGGCACCTTTAGATTAATATCAACAACTCATAACTCATCATGAAAATACACACGCATATCCTAAAGATAGGCACAACTCAATAAACACGTTACATACGTCAGCCTTAAACCGTTATTCCTCCAGAACTATAACTGTCAATAACAAAATTACATATCTTTACTGAAACATCATATCTGGGTCTGCGTGTATGAACATAGCATAATAAACATGTCAAAAACATGTATCTATCCATGCAAGTCGTCATGTCATCATATGGATAAGTACATACAGAAGTACTACTGTGTATTATATGTTGTCATCAATGACAAACATACAATCAATCAACTGTTCAGAATAAAATCTCCAATAATTATTCCATAGAGTTGAAACTTTTGAGGTACCTTGGTCATATTTATGTGTCATATTTAGGAAATATTTTTTATTTGATGTTGTCAGAGACACATCATGCATCATATTTAGCATATCCTAGCATAAATAATATGCATGTTGAACTTAGACAATCATATGATTGGGTAGGCATCATTTGTGATGTTGCCAATTTTGTGGCTAAATGCCTTGAGTGTTAGTGGGTAAAGGAAAAACATCAACATCTAACAAGTATTTTACAAACACATTCCATTCCCATGTGGAAGTGGGACACTATATATCTATTAATTTTATTATTGGGCTACCTATATCATTATGTCAGCATGATGCTAGCATGGTTACTATGGATAAGTTGTCCAAAGTGGCTCACATTTCCCCTATGAGATCCTCATGTATTATTGCATCTGTAGCAAGTGCATTTATGGAGGACATAGTTTGGTTGTATTGGATACCTTGCAAGATATTTTTTTATTAGAGATCTAGTGTTCTATTTCCATTTCTAGTTTTTAGTATTTATATGATTGACCATCTTATACACCTTTGAGTTGGGATCATTTAGAGGACCGGGTTGTTTTGGGTCTTGAGATGCTTTATGATATAAAGTAGAGAGTTATTATCATTAGAGAGTATTTGGTTACTACTTAGGATTGGCAAAAAAAGGATGTCAATGTCCATAGGTTGGATCATCACTTCTTGGTGGGTGATCATGTATTTTTATGAGTTTGATCATGAAAGAGCCTTGTTCATTTGGGGAAAGGCCCTAAGTTATCAATGCATTTTGTTAGGTTTTTGAGATTCTTGAGAGGATCGGTCATGTTTCCTACCACTTGGCATTGGCACCCAACCTATGTCATGATGTATTCCATGTTTTTCTTCTTATATAGTAGATTCCTAATGTGGCCCATGTGCTTGATTAGGGTTCTTTACAAGTCAAGGATGAGAAACTTTATTTAGATCCCATTTGCATTCTTCCACATCAGAGGTTGAACCTCACTTGGGTTGAGACATAGAGAAAGTAAGGGCCCAATGGGACCCGAGAGATGAGGCTTTATTGCTTGGGAGGATGCTTCATGATTGAGATATTCAAGTACCCCTATCTCTTTGTAGGCTTCTAGGCGTAATCCTAGGCCTAGGAGGGAGGATGTAATTCCTCTCACGGTTGCACTCTATCTTTGTGTATTTGATCTAAGCTAGACTCCATTGATATTAGCTCGTGATTGTTCATATATTATTCTTTTGGTATTAGCATTCATGTGACGCACCTAGTTATAGTAATATTATTTAGGATCATATGGATATCATTGTTAATGTGGATAGTAGCCTATACTGGTTATTTTAGTAATGATCATATATGCATGATGACTATAGGATAATGTGACATGATGTTACATGATGATATTTAGTTTATATTATATATGAGGATATTTGGTTGTGTTGATCTTGATGTAATTTCATGTTGATTCACTGATGTTGTAATAATGATTTATTGAGATATTGGTGTTGATCATACCCTGTTATTGTTAGTGTAATACATTATTTTAGTGTAATTATAACTTGTTAACTTCTAGTCAATACTAGTATCTACCCTAATTCATAAATAATATCATCAAATATTTATTTTTCCCCAACATATGGAATCATAGTAGACAAAGGAAAATGTAGGTGTGATGGGTTGTGAAGGAGGATGAATAGGAAGTGTTTGAATTGTCAAGAGGATCATGGCATGAGAGATCTATATAATTTTTGGTTCATGAAAGGAGAGTCTCATTTTATGCATTTCACATGCTCAGTGGTTGAATTTGATGGATCTACAATCATCTTGAAGAGTTGTTTGGAATTCAGTTTGTAATTCATTTGATTTTTTTTATATGGATGGTATTTACACTTGGAAAGGTTCAACTTTATAAGCTTTTCAAGGAAATTTCTCCTCCTTATATTCTTCTTTGTTCATATAAATCCTTGATATCTATGTTTATTAAGCCCTTCAACTTTGGTCCTTTAGGGTTTCCTTTTTTCATTCATTTTCTATGGAAGGGGACGATCAGACTTCTTAATGGTATTTTTTAACAAAGAGGGATGGAGATGAATTATGAGTTTAACCTAGCTATTAATGACCTTATAATAGTTTCTATAAGAAAATAATGCATGAAATATCTTGTAGTAGAAGGCTTATTTTATTATCATAGAAAGACATGTCCTTTATGAAATGGACTTCTTTGGTGGATAGTTTAAGCATATACTGTTAGAATAAATGTAGCACACACAACTGAGAGGGTGGGGGGGGGGGGGGGGGGGGGGGTAATCAGTTGTATCAAAAACTCAAGACCTTTAACCAAATTAACAACTTAATCTTAAATCCAAAAGATAAACATGAATGCATGAACATAACACAGTAATCAACACATAACACCAAGATTTTTGACATGGAAACCTTGTTAGGGGAAAAACCACTCTAGGAATCAAACCCACAATATGTTCATGTACTCTGTTAAAATCACTATAACCTATTAGGTGTATTACAAAGTGAAATGCATATGCATTCAGGCACACTACCTAGAGCTCATTGTTAAAATACAATAAGGATCTCAATCCTAAGGAAGGATTGGTGCCTTACAAAAATATTTGATTTCAAAACATAGAGGACATACTGTCTAATCTCACAAACTAACAAACAACATATCTGGTATGCCAAAATAATTCCAATGAAGTACAACAATTCTCTACCTCAATTGCAGATTCCACTCATACCTCTTCTCTCAGCATATCATGCTTTCTACCATACCTCTCATACCTTTGCCATTACATATGATTACATATTTATACACATTACATTAATTAATCTCAACTAGGTCGGCCAGGGACCTAATTACAAAATATTAATTCATTACATCTCAATACTAAATGCGATCCATTAAATGTTGGCTAAGACATAGAAATAATCCATAAGAACAACCTTGAACGTGCTCCAGATCTATAAATCACATCATAATTCATTGCAACATGCTACACCACCAAGTCGACCAAAAACAATAAGAACAACAAAATGTTACATGAGGAATCTTCAATTTTGATCACATAACCCAATGTGATCTGCCAACATGAATAGGAAACAATCAAGAAATATTAGAAAGAAACATAAAATACCATGACATCAACATGAACATATTTGTCTCATGAATCAAACTCATCTCTGCACTATTCAACTGAACTTGCTATGCCTATAACAAGCATGGACACTTGGAAAGAAATTGTAAGAATGTAAGACCTTTCAATGGTTATTGTTACTCCTGTAATAAGTTTGGTCATAGGGATATTCATTGCAGAACAAATCAAAGAAATCAGCCACAACTGAACCAAAGGAATCAAACTCAATTCAATCAGAGAAATCAACCTCAAAGAAACTTGCAGAACATTACATGTCAGATATGTAACTAAAATGGACACACAGTCAAGCAATGCAGCATGATGAATAACAACATCAAACCTCCTATCATTTGTCACTCATGTGGAAAAGCTGGACATATCTCAAGGTTTTGCAGATCAAGAACAAAAGGACAAAAGAATCCCAAGAAGTCTTTGTTTGAAGAATTAGGAGAAGTCAAGTTTGTGGAAGCTAAAGCTAACTCAGATAAAATATGGGTTGAAGTAAAGAAGGATAATCAAGAGAACAAGGTAGCAGATGCATCCTTAGTGGACGCACCTTCTACTTCTGAATAGTTGACCCTCATGGTCTTAGGGGGAGATATTCTAGCTCTGAACCCCTGCGTGGCTAGTATACTCACCTCTGAGTATGTGCCTATGGATTCATGCATGTAATCATGAATTAAGGTTGTATGCATTCATGCATTGCCTTTACTTCACTCAGAACAAATTTTGAGATTCTCTCTGTAAACTTCTTTACAACAACGAGCATTAAATGCAATTGATCTTTATATAAATTGGCAAAAGATCTTAAAAAACTCACTTTGCATTTGAGATTGAAGCATTCAGAAAGCAGATAAGCATCAAGCATCAAATCACTATAGATTAAAGGATTAATTAGTTTGTGAATGGATTAACGATTGGATCAGAACCCTAGTTGTCGCGTCATTTCAAAATCATCATGAAACCCTACTTAACCTAGTTACAAGTAAGTATGGAAACCCTTGTTGTATTCAACATTGCTGAGAGGAAGAGATTTGTTTTTAAGAAGCATCCATTCAAGTCCATACTAGATGATGTCGAAGGAGCATTATCTAGGACTCTTCTTGGAGTCGTACATGTAGAAGACATCCACACATATGTTTATTGCAAGAAGGAAATAGTTGGAGACAACAACATTGCATCTCTCATGGCTTCTATGATGAAACCAGACTATACATTCAAGGATGAATAGGCGCATCTCACTGATAACCCTATCTTTGAGTATTCCAATGCGCATGAGTTTTATGAGCTAGAATGGATGAAGATATTACTGAGAAGGATACATGATGATTTATACTAGATAGGTGAGGTTCTTGTCTGCATCACTGTAGATCTAATTCATGAGGTGACTAGACTCTTTAAGACTGGACCAGTTCTTGCAACTGGTAAAGATGTTAAGAAACAAGTTGAGCAAGCATGATTATCCAGGAGTGATAGGCATGGTATGATAGTTGGTCCCATCAAGGAAGATTACATAAAGCTAGTCACCATGATACTAGGTTATAAATTTTAGTACATAAGTAGATTAAACAGTGTATCTACAGCTACTGTCTTAGCAGCAATAAAAATGGTGAATCATAATACTCAGTACAACCTATGTGAGATATTGCGCGCTCAGTTGATTGACAACATCTGAGCTATTAAGCATGACAAGAGAAAGATATTCAGGTTTGGCTCACTGATCATATATCTCTACTTCCACATAGTAGGAAAGGTTGCAAATCTCTACCTAGACAAAAGCAAACCCACTATGTCACATATTTCACTAAAAGCCACATCAAAGAATAGTGTAAAGGATTCTATGGACATGGACATCAAGACATTCAGGATCAAGATACAGAAGAGGTTCAAGATACCTGAGAAAATAGTTGAGAAGTACAAAGACACCATATGCTTCATGGTGGAGACTGACTGTACTTGCATGGAGGCAGTTGAGCCTAGGAAAAAATGGATTCACCCTCTTGGTTATGAAGTCAAAGAACATGTTTTGGAAGGTTATGCACAAGTCCTCCTATCTGCGTCCAAGGATCCCATTGAACCTAGATGGGGAACTTACAAAAAAAGACAAATCAAGTTGATTTTGTCTTATACAGTGCTGAGAACAAAAGGATGGCATCTAGGATTACCTCAAATATCCTAAAAGTTCATGGTGTCACACAAGAAGATCTTGACAGAGCTAGAGAAGCTAAGATAGCCAAAGAACTTGAGAAGAATCCCACAAAAGTAAAAATGGAAAATACTGATGATATGTCCAAGAAGAAGAAGAAGAAATCAATTGAAGATACATTTGTGCCATCAACCACCATTTATCTGGAAGCATCTCCACCATCAGAACCTAGCAAGAAGTCTAGAGGAAGGAAGCAAGCGCCCACTAGTCATCCATCCTCTAGAACTACAAGGATCAAGGTAAAGAACACACACGCTCCTCCTGAGGTAGGCTCCAGACCTACTCTCAATGTCTTAAGGAACAAAATTGTCAATGAAGGAAGACTAGAATCTCTTAAAAATGTATATGACAAATATCAAGAGATAGACAAATCAGAGATTCATTCTATGATCATCTCTCACATGATTAAGTTCAAAAGGACAGTATTAGAATTCAAAATTGTCATACCAGACAAGGTATGGAACATACTTGATATGTTAAAGAGGCAAGCAATTGAAGAGGATATGAGGATTAGAGAAGAAACATTGGATAGTCTTCTCCCGGTGTGCTCGCATGATGAGAAAGTCATTTTGTTGGATTTAGTAAAGCCGCACCTAAGAACCAAAACAAGAATTCTTCATATCATGAACAAGGAGTATGATCTAGTCAGTGAAGAGACTCATAAAGAATTTGAGCGGGTATTTTTGGATAGACATATGTATCCATCAATGGTACCCACAGTTAAGGTAACTCCAGTTCCTCCTAAACAGGTTGCAGAACTAGTAATTCAGAATGCACCTAAGACAGGTCCACAGGTGTCAGTTCCCTCAGTCTTAATAACTTCTGATACAACAAAAGATTTAGAGGATACTATAGTGATTGATAATATCAAGATATCCATGACATCCTCTGATAATGATATGGACAAAGTTGATAGAGCATTCGTAAGCACTGAAGGAACAAAGGAGGTATGCACTAATGACACATCCTTACATCAAGATGAAGTCCCCCCTAATAATTTAACAATTTGGATAAAGAACAAGACAATGAAACTAACAAGATACCAGCTATGGAAATCCCAGTAAAAAGTGAATGCATGGATACTAGTCAGAATACCATATTCACACCATCCATTCAACCATCTACCTCATTGTTGTCAAGTTTAACTCTTGACTCAGCAAGTTTGGATGCTTGGGGAGAAGAAGACCTGATCAAGATCAGTGTCCTAGCCATGGAAAAGGCCAAAGAGAAACATGCTATGAGGAATCCTCTCTTCTTGGAATCAGTAAACATTCTGAATGACCTAGTAATTGCGGACAAGAAAGTAGCAAAAATTCATTCAGTTGATGATGTAGACAGTATACTAACAAGCTTCAAAGCACATTTTACAAGCCTAGTAGACTCAGCTACTATAATTGTAGAAGATGAGTACAAAAAGGAAAGGTTAAATGAACTAGTAAAGAATTTTTCCTTATATTTAAAGTCATTGAAGATTGGTCAGTTTATGTTGAAAGAGTTGGCAGCTAAAGGCATAAATGTAATAGCCAACTGCATGGACAGGGTGAAATTCACCTCTGAACATATCAAGAAGATAGAGGAGGAAGATATCTTGGTTGAAACTGTTAGGAAATTAGTCGAGACATCCACGCAAGACATGAACATATGCAACAGTATCTATCAATCTCAGCTTGACAAGATTGAAAAGGAAAAATTTGAGATTAATAAGATAAGAATCAGACAGACCCAACTGAGAAATGCACTAGCACCCTCCTTAGTAGTTCTAGATGAGAACATCAAATAGATTGATGCCACTATTGTCACATATGTTCAATTTCCCTGCATGGACCTGATAAAAATGTAGAAGCTCACTTATGCTCTATGTGCCCATCTCTAGACAGTTGATACAATGAAGGCATTCTGGCAGCAAGAGATAATGAATCTTCAGGTTGTATATCCAGATGTATATATGGAGTAATTATCTAGAGACTTACAATTTTGACACCTTTGTCATTAATGTCAAAGGGGGAGTAATATACAAGGAATATGTATATATGGGGAGTAGCATATATTATAAAGTATAATGATATGCAGTTTTTGTGTTAGTCAAATTTGAGTAACTTGGCCACATTCCTTTGTTGCCATTAATGAAAAAGGGGGAGATTGTTGGAAAGTTGACTCCCAGAGAGTATATGTCTTATCTTTTGTTTTCATTATGGTAACAAAGTCATATGAAGTTTTGACAGTAAACTATGAAGTGAAAATTGACTAAGTACAGAAGACAGAACAGAACAATGACTTACAGTCGATCAGGGCATCAACGCACGTGCGTACAACCATATCAGGATATGCGCATTCAAACTTAAGCTCTATGGTATGTTATTATGATTACCCTATACACGCATGGTACAGAATGACAGTACAAACAAGTTACAGAATGAACAAGTACACTAGAAGTTCAGAATATAGAGTATGAAGCCGACTTCATGATTTTGATTAGCGTGTAATATTTTGTTATGTAAAGGCTAAGAGCCTATTGTATTAAGTTTGTAATCATATATTAAATATTTTTGTAAACATGCTTAAGCCAATTTTTTTGGAAGCATTGTGTATTATGTTTTTGGGCCGACTAAGGTCTTGTTTATAGTCGCATCTATTCAGGCATAAAGATATATATATGTAATGAAAAGATACATTTGAGGTGTCGTCAAAATAATTAGAGAAGATGTATAATAGAGCAGTATGAAGATATCAGTATGAGATAGAGCCCTTAAGGAAGTTAAGAGCATAAGCGCATAACTGGAACTGATCAGACATCTGTGTCACATACATCAGTTCATTTTTGGATATAGTGCATATCTATTCTCAGGAGGTTGTAGCCTTCTTTCTCTTTGAGCAGTGAGCTCTTGGATAGTGAGTCCTCACCCCTAACAGGGTTTTTTGTAAAAGAATCCTAACAGGGTCAGACCCTTAACCATGTCATTGTACTTACATTGTAAAGACTGCTCCTAACAGGGCAAAGGAACTCTAACAGGTTCATTATACTAGTGCAATATTTATGGGTACTAATTCCCACCTGGGTTTTCCTCTAATAAAGGTTTCCCCATAATTATATCTTGTGTTATGTGATCTTGTGTTAAGCTTCAAGTGTATATGATTGATTTATATTTAAAGTTGCTGAAGTTGAATAATTAGCTAAACACTGATTCACTCCCCCCTCTCAGTGTTTCCAACAGTACCGACAAGATTTGAATCATCCATACAAAATTTCTTCAATAAATCTTTTGCATACTTAGACTGAGATATTAAAATACCTTTATCATTGTGTAATATGCAGTCCAAGGAAAAAATTCTTCTCATGTATCATAGAGATGTCCAGACTTGCAGCCAACAATAAGAACTGTGGAAACAATAAATAACACAGGGATAAGAACCAACATAAGAGATTTATTATCATCAAACAATAATTACATCCAACATGTCAGGTTGTAAGGCCTTCCCAGTTATGGCCAATTACAAAGAGCCACACTAAGATATATCAAATATCTTCTACAAGCATTAGGATATTTACCTTCTTCCAAGACATACAACCCACTACCCAACTTATCAAATCTAGCACTCAGGTCTTTCCCTCTAATATGCCGCACCTAAAATGAAGAATAGAGAACTACATAAATAAAAGAGGCCAATAGGTTGGCCTAAACTATCCACAAGAATCTAGCATTGGAGTTGACCAACCACTGATCATCAGGAAACTAAAACAACCGGGTACTCAATCAAGGACTCCTCCAAGCCACCGAACTCCAAAAAGAAAATATATTTTTGTTTGATACAAGGTTTCCAAGAATCCTAGGATGTTCATGGATCAGATACCCCAGGTAAAAGAAGATGTTCCTATAAAGGAAATCATGAACATCTTAAGGAAATTAGAACAAGTATTCCATACTTTTTCTTAACCCATATCTCCTCTTATCCTTCATCTTCTCTCTTAATGCACTTATGATACTATCAATATGTCAGTGAGTCACATATTCACCAAACTGACTAATCAACTTAGTATCATCTGAATCTCTTTGTGTCACAAGTGCCAACATCTGCTGCACCACCCTAGTCAGAAATGCCATATATTTCTTAATTTCTACAAGTTCCTCAAAGATGTCATTCTCCTTAACCTTTCCCTTCAGATCCTCCTTCCTTTAACTCATAGGAATAGTTTCATCAACTCTAAAAATGTCACTTGAACAACATCTAATGACTCCACATCTATTAACTCCTTCCTGCAAAGGTATCAGTTTATGCTCGGAACCTCCCTTCCTAACCACATAGGTACTAACATGACCATTGAACATAATATGTCTATCATATTGCCAAGGTCGACCAAGAAATAGGTGACAAGCATCCATAGGGAACACATCACATAATATCTCATCATGATAAGACCCAATCTAAAAATTAACAAGTCATTTCTCCTCAAATCTAACCTTAGATACATATTTTATCCAACTAATTTGATAAGGATTGGGATATTTCCTCCTTTCCAACTTTAACTTAGTAACCATATCTTCTGAAACAAATGTTTCAGAACTACCACCATCAATTATGACATTACATACCTTATCCTTACACTTACATCTAGTTCTAAACAAATTCCTTCTTTGTACTAGTTCATTAACACATGTAGCCAGTCTTCTAGTTATCAATACTTCACCTTCTTCTATAGAATTCATAGTACATTCCTTAGTAGTCAGTGTAAAATTCTTTTGAGGACATGAAAAATCCCTATGACCCTTCTCACCACACTGAAAAAATAAGTACCTATGAAATCACTTCTTCCTCTTCCTCTGTACCCACCATTTTAGTTCCTAGTGGTTTGACTACTGCCAGATCCTATATCAGTCTTCTTAGGATTCTCCACCACACTACTCACAATAGTTGTATCATCAATCTTACCCCCTTGGTTTCTGTTATTCAGTCTTCTTTCAAACTTCTTGTTTATCTTCTCTTCAATCTTCAACACCATCTGATAAGCATCTCCTATTGTTGTCATCTGAACAGTAAGTAACTCTTTTGGAATACAAGGTCTCAAGCCATATATATACCTAGCAACCTTATTTTTATCAACTTCATAATGACCAGTCCTAATCAAGATTCTATAAAACTCCTTGGTATACTCTTGCACCAATTTGTTTGTCTGCTCCAATCCTTGCATCTTCTTAAACATCTCTAATTCATAATCTTCCAGAATGAAATGATTTTTCAGCTTTTCAGCCATTTGGTTCCATCTAGTAATCTTTTTTCCCTCTCCTACTTTTTTCCAATTGAACTTCTCTCCACCATATATTTTCATGACCTTTTAGCTTTGTCTTTTCAAATTGAACTTTATCAGGATCTTCCACTTCCTAATATTCCAAGTATTCATCCATCTCATTTAATCCAATCGATCAACTCCTCTAGCCTAAGGCTTCCAAAAAATGTAGAAACTTCAATATTAGGTATTTCCCCCATCTTAGACATAACTTTCAGAAATGTAGTCCCTTCTAGATCTCTAACATCTTTTACAAATTCCTCGATATTATCTTCTTCCTCAGATTCTTTACCACTATCTCAGTTTTCTTTAGATGCATTCTTTATTCGCAACTCCTATACATCTTGCACTTGTCTCTGCAAAGTTCTAAAATATTCCAGATTGAATTCCTCCTTAGGTTCCTCCTCTGTGATCTCGTGGGTTTTCTTTAGAGGCATCTTCAATCTACCAATCTCCAACGACTAAAAATTTAGCTCCTCCTCCAGTGATTGAAACTTAGCTCTGATACCATCTAATGCAGTCAAGACCAAAGAGATCTCAAAAGAGATGTCTAGACTTGTAGCCAACAACAAGAACTATGGAAACAACAAATAGCATAGGGATAGGAACCAACATAAGAGATTTATTGTCATCAAACAACAATTACACCCAACATGTCAGGTTGTAAGGCCTTCCTGGTTATGACCAATTGTAAAGAGTCACACTAAGATCTATCACAGATCTTCTACAAGCATCAAAACATTTACCTTCTGCCAAGAAATATGACTCACTACCCAACTTATAAGATCTAACACTCAAGTCTTTCCCTCTGGTCTACCCCCCCACCCCCCATAAAATAAAGAACAAAGAACTACATAAATACAAGAGGCAAGCAACAGGTCAACATAAAAGATCCACAAGAATCTAGCATTGGAGAAACCAATGACCCAGATTTAGGTCCACACCATCCCCAATGGGAGATCCATCATTAATGCCATAATCAAAATTAAATGCACAAGTCAGCCTTGAGATCTAATAAATAAAGCCTAGTCAGTGAGAAAGGTCATCGAGCAACAGAGACTAGTCGGTGAAACAAAATCGAGCCAACCGAACCCACTCAATGAAACAACTGAGCAAACATCAAAAAACACCAAGACTGTTCAGTGGAACCGAGTCACAAATAGTAACCGATTCACTGATAAACACCACTGAGCCCAGTCACCGAGTTGACCAACCATTGATCATTAGGAAACTAAAACAATTGAGCACTCAACCAAGGACTCCTCCAAGCCACCAAAATCCAAAAATAAAACATATTTTTGTTTGATACAAGATTGCCAAGAATCCTAGGATGCTCCTGCATAAAAGTACCTAAATATTCTCTAATTAAATACATGTGATTCCTTTGGTTCTACTTGAAATCTTGCAACAATGCAAACAACATTCATAATGTATGGTCTAGTCTCTATGAATTATAACAATCCATCGATCATCGATATGTATCTTGTTTTATTTGCTTAAGGTGTATTATCAATATTTTTCAATTTACAATCAGTAATTATAGGAGTACAAACATTCTTTGAATCATCCATACCAAATTTCTTCAATAACTCTTTCTCATACTTAGACTAAGATATGAAAATAGCTTTATCATTTTGTGTAATCTACAGTCCAAGGAAAAATTCTTCTCACCTATCATATACATCTCAAGTTCTTTCTACATCTCATCAGCAAATTCCTTTCTCAACTTTTCATTTCCACAAAAAATAATATCATCTACAAAAACTTCAAGAATTAAGATGTTAACATGATTAATTTTTAAGTACAAATTACTATCAGTAGTACCTTTACTAAAACCAAGTGTCAGTAAATACTTATCCAATCTTGCATACTAGGCTCTAGGAGATTTTTTTAATCCATAAAGTGTTTTATTTAATCTGCAAACCATGTCATCTTATAGGTTAAGAGAAAACCATCTAGTTTCTCAATGTAACTCCCTTTTCCAACTCTTTATTCAATAATGCGGACTTAACATCCATTTGATATACCTTAAAATATCTGTAAGTAGCATATGCAAGAAACATCCTAACATATTCAATTCTAGAAACAAGAGCAAAGTTATCCTCAAGTTAATACCTTCCATTAGTGAGTATCCCTTTCAAACAAGTATGGCTTTATTCCGAACAACTTCACCTTCTTCATTTAATTTATTTCTGAATACCCATTTAGTACCAATCACATTCTTGCCCTTGGGTCTAGGAAAAAGAATCCATGTGATCAAACTCTTCTTCCATTTATTTAACCCAACTATCATCATTACTATTAGGATTAAGTAATACTGAGAGGGGGGTGAATCAGTAATACAACACTTTAAACTTAAAATTATCAATTTCCAACTTAACTAGATAATTGGAGAAATGAAAAGAACATGAATACAAAAGACACAACTCATAAGACCATGAATTTGTTCATGAGGAAACCCTAGCCAAGGGAAAACCCTAGTGGGGATGATACCCACTATTTTAAGGTGTGCGCCCTTGGTCTTAGTCTCACCATGCAGCAGATGGTGACAAGGGTTTAAAAACCTCCTGTGAATTCTATAAGTCTGGTTGTTGTATTGACCATTGAAAGATCAGTCTTTTGGTGTAATGACAACCACCCAATATAACAATTGGTATCAGAGCTAAGGTCATAGGTACCAACCCTATGCATTTCCTGAGGGTGGGATTGTTGCAAGGTGTGCACCCTTGGTCTCGGTTAGTCCATGAAGCGGTTGGTGACAAGGGTTTAACAACCTCTTGTGGATTCTATAATTCTAGTGGTTGTATCGGCCATTTCAAGATCAGTCTTTTGATGCAACAGAAACCAACCAATCTAACACCCAGAAATATGCACTAAAAGTATACTATCCCTGTTAGGAGACCTAGCCTTATTAGGAGTTGAATATTATATTAGTACATTTCCCTATTAAAGGAATACAAAGCCCTAATAAATGTATACACTGAACCCACTGCTCATACAATTAGAAATGTCTCTGTTACAATATTTATCAAAACAAACATAAAAAATAATATGATATGCTTAGGTATTTCCTATTGTATCTTGCATAATCATTTGTATGATTTTGACATCACAATGCATTCATTCATCTGTTCGCATACATACCATACTTTGCTTCTCAAAAGCTCTTCATATATATATATATATATCTTCCAAATACATCTCAAAATGGAACCAACACTTATACAAAAAGTAAATACAAAGTCGACGACCATACACTACCAAAATATAGGTAATACACAATCCAAATCCAACATAGCATGTTTGGATTCCACGTCATACTCCCTCAATCACCGCGACCATTCAATTACTCTGTCTCTGTGTATCACTGTCTTCGCATGTCTTCAAACATCTTTGTCTTCCATTTATGAACTCCAAAAATTAAGAAACTTTAATTGAAGGTCTATTATACCCAAAAATACCTTCTTATAAGTTCGCTGTCTTCATTTAGCACATACAATGTCCGCTGCCCAAAACTGTACTCTTGTACCCTACAAACTGCTTTATGAACTTAGTCACTTTTGCAAGTCTTAACTCCAAAACTGTGTTCCACTCTAAGTGATCATTCATAACTGATGTGTTTCCATAAATGAAAACCCTAATGTGTTCCTGAAAAATCCTAAATGAGCCACTTCCCAACAATCTCTCCCTTTGGCATTAATGACAACACTTAGTGAAAATTGACTAAGTATCAATACCCAAAAAAAAACATTACACTTCTTCATCTCCTTTACATATTTAATATATTATATTTTCTATATTTCCTCTGCACATTTTTCATATCTTCTCTTCTCCCCCTTTGACATTAATGAAAAAGGTATACAAAAATGTAGAATACATAACAAAATTGATACAATTACTTACCCAGAAATCTAGACCATCTTAAGCACATCTTGGAAAGATATTTTCAAGATCTTTACCTCTTCTGTCCAAGTCTTTACCAATATATGACTCACATGAATCATTCTATTCAGTGAAAAATAAGATTTCTCTGCTTCCTTTAACTCAGTAGGCATGTTCCTAGTGAGAGCTTGCTTTGTCTTCTCCATGTCTGAAATATGTATCTCAAGAATTGATAACGTAGGAGTAATTAAACTCTTTAGCATACCAAATATTCCCATAAATCTCCCTTTCTTTGTCACCAACACACTCAATTTGTCCAATAGTCTGAACACTTCCTTGTCTAACTCCAATACAGTGTGTGAAGAGGTCTCACAACTGTGCATCAACTTGTCTAGGATCTACCTGTCCTTTCATATGATGTCCTTAATGTTATGAAGATGTATGATAGGATTTACATAGTAACTATATAAATTCCTTCAATGTGTTACAAAAATCTTTGATTTAGTCATTTTTTTTCCTAGTTGTATGCCGAAGTCCCATGTAATAGACTTGCATACTTCTTCCAACTTCTTTTCTAAGTATTTATGTTCTACTTTTTCTTCTGCAATCTTCTCCAAGGACTCATAGTGACTGTCAAAGTCATCCAATGCCTTGTTCAAGTTCTCTACAATTTCCTTTTATTGAAAAGTAAGAGGTATAGGTAGGAGTTATTTGAAGGTATCAACTGCTCTTTCCATTACCTTTGAATTTTTCTTAACTTTCTGCTTATATCTCTCTTTTTCCTTTGCAAATGTGGTGTAGGATAGCTTCATCAGCTCATCCTCATCCATAATCTCAATGTCACTGCACAGAGTTTTATCTTCACTTGCCAATAATAAAGATGAAGAAATAGATATGTGAGTTTCTAGTTCTACTTTAACTTTATTTAATTTGTCTTCAACTACCTCAGCTTCACTCTCTTTCTGTTCTACCTTCTCTACCACTTTCAAATCAATGCTTCCTCCAATATCTGAAACATTGTCAGTACTCCCTTAAAGGGTCACTATCATCCTGTGAAGTGTCCAAAGACATAGGAACTGTAATGCCCCTCAAACCCGATCAAGTCTTGGTTATGCTCACTAGAAATTAGGAAGAGCTATAGGTTAGAATGACCCTTCTTGAGATGGTTGCTTAAACTGAACTTCTTCCAACTAACCATAACTTCATATTTTAATATGG
>MU223797.1:1481211-1492352 GCA_018584345.1 Thuja plicata
GGTTATAAGGTAACCATCTATTTGTTTGCAAGTTTCCTTCAAGGAAGGGATTAAATTTTGTGAATGATTTCAGGAAGCATACTATTTAGTTAAGGATCTGATACAGGGGTTTGGAGGTAACAAGATAATCTGTAAGGCAGGTTATCCTAATTGTTTGAGCTATAAGGCAGTTCAGTGTATCTTGTTTATGTCATTTCTTTGCTTATTATTGACTCTGCAGTCCAAAGGATAGGCACTGGTTCAGGAATCTATCTGAATACTTATCTATGTTACATATGTTCTAGGTTTTCAACTACCAAATCAAATTTAAACATTCTGTTACCAAGAACACATAAGCAAAACTTGTTTAAAGGACCTCTGTCAGTAGGATACAGTCCATGTTATTGATTCCTTGAAGAGAGAATCTATTAGGTTAACCCTCCTACAAAGAAAAGGAAGAAGGATTGAAATCCTTGTCTCACTGGTTATTGTCATACTTAAGATTATGATTTATATGGTTAAATTCTGTACATGATTATGCTTGGTCATTTGCAAGGTATTTTATGAGCTTGTTCAATAGAAATACATGATAAATCAGTGTCCACATCTAAGTATTGTGTTGACAGTCATCTTATAAGGTAAAACTTGCCTGAGCATCTGTGGAGCTCAAAAATGAAGAAGGATATTGTTTATGTCCTTAGCAATTAGGCTTTTCTTGTCTCTGAACTATTAATCAGGATTAAGAGGTAATAAGATTCAAATAGACATTTCAAGCAGTACAGTTCATGCAAGAAAAACCCGTAACACATACTAGTCTTTGAATCTCTTCTTTTCATCCAATCTTGCATTCACATTTGCGTTAAATTGGGGATCCACTTCATTTATGTTTGAGAGAGCACACTCACATCCAATCTAAAGGAGCAAATCAAACAAGTAATATAGGGTGCACTAACTTGTTTTAGCTTAATTTGATGTTATGAAGATTTCTTGTTGGTTCATGCTTATTTCATGATTTTATGTGTGCTAACCCGCTAACATTTCATGTTTGAGATTGCTCCCAACAAGTTGAAGATTTCCTCATACTACATTCTGGCATGCCCAATGGGATCCACGTCCCTAAAATCCTTCTAAATTTCTTGTCTTTCTCTCTCATTTTTGCCAAAACCGTGGATCGACATCTCTGATTTACATAGAGGCATATGCGTAAATTTCAGTTCTTCTTGAACTGTCATTTGGTGTTTGTGCTAAACTAGCATTTGCACAACCAAAATCAGTGTCTCTACTTTAGACTATTTTTCTTGAAATTTTACAAACCTAACATTTCATTTGTCAAGTTCTATTGTGTTTCTCTCTTCTTTTTGATATTTAAGCATTCGGTTTTTTAGCAGAAATCAATTTTACAAGAATTCATAATGTCAAAATGTCATTAAGGGAAACAAATTATTGATAAATTACTAAAGAACATTAGCTTTTAATGTTTAAGAAATCTGAGCATAGGTTTTCTGATCGATTTGAGAGCTAATAAAGAAAGAACAATAATTTTTTTTAGTGTATTTGCTATGTTTTTGGCCTTGCAAGTACAACAACATTTGCACAAACACTGGTTCATGGTTCGACATCTAAAAAAATTCTAGTTAAAACCAATCATCGACAGGCTTCTACGACTCACAAACCAACATTTCCGCTAGTATAGATTTTTTTCAGTTTTCTGAGTTTTCTGGCATATTTTTTGTTTCTATAATTTTTGGGTTAAAATACAGAATCGGCGTGTGCACCTTGAATCAACATCTGCACTCTGTCAGACTTTTATTTGTCATTTTCTAACAAATTTTTTATTGGTTTTGTGTTTACAATTCTTGTCAAAGGCTAAATTTCTGAAACTATTAACTAGTTGTGTTGCAACACCACTTGCCAAAGACATAAATTGAAAAGATTACTCACATTTGTCTTGCACATTGCCTTAATCTAAATCAACCAAAAGATCATGCTTGTTGGAATTTCATTTGATTTATTAGGCACATAGACTAATGAGATGGATCTTTTTGTCTAATCCAAATCAATTTTTAAGGGATTATGCTCTTTTCCCTTTTGGGAAGATAAAAAAACTAGACGCATTTGCTTTGTGTTAAACAATTGAATCTTTGTGAACAAACTAAGATTGTCTTGCGTGTGTGTGGAGAAAATGATACTGGATAGGAGAGTATGCTCTTTTCCCCTTGTGGGAAAATCAGAAATCTAGACTCCTTTTTGTCACTAATCCAATTTCTTTTCAAGTTAATCCTTTATATGGGCCTGCTGGTTGAGGGAAAAATCTCCCAGCAATGACCCACATGAGAACGAGGTGTAAGCCACACCACTCCAATTCACGTTAATCAAATTTATTCCTTAGGGTTAAAGCCTCAGGAGTCGGTTGGCATTTGAGCTTATACTCAACTCTCATCTAACATAAGTGTGGCCTCGCGGTCTCAATCATGTTTATGTGACCACTTTTGTCAAGACACTTTATGGGGCTATATGCCTAAATTGTTCTTGCACAGACATAGAGGATACAATCAAACAGAGAACCTTAATAAACACTCTAGGCTTAGAAGCTATCCAGAACACCCCTGAAAGGTGATAATGTTTGTGCAAGGAAGATAGTAACTTCCCCAAGATCACTCGTACATTCATGCCACACTGAGCATTTGGAGTCGGCTAATATGACATCATGATTGGAGCCATTGCGTGCTCAGTGACAACTATATTATGATTAGCTCTTGTGTGTGTGCCTAAGCTTGTGAGAAAATATTTTCATGCTACACCAATTCCTTAGGTAGACTTGTGTTTGAAGTGCTTGAAGAACATTAAAAAATCCAAAACATGAATGGAATCACCAACGAACAAATTTGTCACACTTGCTTGTATCCTTCAACGTTTCTTGGTTCCTTGTCAGATTGTTTTCAAGACACATGCCTGTTATTTTCTGATTTGACTGTTATGAAACTGGTTCTTTGCATAGAACAAATCTATTGAAAATCAGACAGAGATCAAGCTTTTGCCAAATCATCAAAACACCATCCTTTTTTGCAGACTACTGTGAGCTTCAAAATTTGCTACAATCTCCAAAATTTGGTCTTTTATGAGATATGTCCAAAAACCTTCAGTTGCTCATCCAAAATCAAATATTTTGTGTATAGGACATGACCAATTCCAAGAAGCACAAGAAGGTGAAAACTCTATTACCGCTTGTTTACAAAGAACAAAAGAATACAATCTGAGAGGCTACCAAGTACCAACACATCATTTATGCCATCAAGCAAGAAACTCATAAATGGGAAGAATTCGACAAAGTGATATACAACAAAAAGGTTGCTTACTTCATGGCAAAATATCATCTAAACGCTGCATTCATTGGATTTGAGCAATATGAGTAGCTAGTCTACCACAACAAACAACCATTCCTCCTCTTCTTAGGATCACACACTCATCCTAGCGTAATCTATCATAATCCAATCCAATCCTAGTCAACCTAGCATCATCCTAATAATCACCTAAAGCATCCATGATCGCATCCCTCACTTGGTATTGCATCCCCTTTTGAGTTGCTTAGAACCTAAATCTTAATAAAAAACCCCATCCTTAAGTGTCCTTAAACTAAGCTTTGTTTAGGATAATACCCTTTGTGTTTGCAACCTCATCACCTTGATCAAAAGGTTGATTCACATTGACAGGGAATCCCATCTGCTGAAGACCACAAGTCTATCCTAGGTAGACAATCACATCCACTTGATCTTACACTAGGGAAAGAAACCCTTAATCCTTGCATACACCAAGTCATCCTTAATCCTTAGGAGCATATTCATCATCCTAGACGCATCATCTCAAATCCTAATCCTAGCACCATCATCCTTAGCTTCCTAGGGACATCCTTGCATTACATGTTGCATCCCATATCCCTTTAGGCTAACCATTTCACGCCACCTATTACAAGAGCCACTAAGAAGAGGAAGGAAATGGACCCTAATCTTGTAGCTAGTTCATCTAATTCCAAAATTGACCACACTAATGCTATGGTCTCCTATGCACCTCAGCCTAGCAAACAAATTAAGCACATTTGGGTAGACACTAATGAGACTCCCACCATAAGTACCATAGATACATTTATCAATCATCCAGGGCATGTCCACATGGTGAACACCATGAGTGGACACAACAGTAGTCAGGTACTCTCAGACATTGAGCAACAAGGACTCCAACTCCCACCTTGGATTATACCCAGGCTTATCACATGACCTATGGCACTCCCAGGGGAAGTTTATTGTCCCATTAGAAACAAAGTTGTAGATCCACTTCAGCGATCTCTACAGGTGGGAACTCTTATCTCACAAGTAGTCCAACCTTCCATCCCACCCTCCATCATGCACACGACACCTCCATCTACCTCGTCCACAGTCATGGGAGCTCAACCTCCTTATACAACATCAGCAACACAAGCAATACCTCCTATCACTACGCAAGCACCTGCCCCTCCTCAACCCACAATCACTCCACTTTCACAAGAATTCCCAACATTTGTAGTACAAATCCCACCACCACCAGTCAACACTCAAAAAACCACCATTCCACCCACTACCACTCTGCCCATTCAAAATGCACCACCCATTTTGTAGCATCAAAGCACCCAAATCTCCATGTTGTTCCACCTTTTTCTTCCACCACATACCCACACCAACAAACACAATTCACCACAGGCATGCTGCTCACAAATCAGTACAACCAACCATTATTTCTGCAAGGGCCCACCTTTCCTACTCCACTAGCAACACAACCACAACGTATGCCAATGCTTCTTCTACAAGCATAATTCAACCCAAATCCTCCCCCACCAATCCCTCAAATTGGTCAAACAACACAAGGTGCTTCATCGTCTACTTGGAATTACTCTCAAGCCACCATGCAAGCCTTAGGTATGCCCACACAGATGCAAAGCACCAAGCCACTGACCAACCGCAAAAAATTCCTATCCCACCAATCCTACAACAACAAGCAATCCAGCAACAAAAACCTATCCAACAAAAATCCCAACAACAATAGCTGTAGTGGAAAAATGCCAATCCATTCACATCCCAAGCACAATAGCAACAAACCAACCCCTTTGCAGCTGTACAACCATTCATCCAAAATACCCAGCTGCCACAACCACAAACATAGGGGAAAACCCTTTCATGACACAATCACTATAGCAGCTTGCTAATCCTTTCACTAACACGCACATGGTCATCCAACCATCACAGTAGCAACAAACTCATTTTTCCAACTACCTAGCCATGCCATCTTCCACTGCATCACAAACTGTTCCACCACCACAACAATCCAGTGTTCCCATTAACACCACTGCATCCACTGGGGGCATTCCATCATAGAACACCTATCCTCCATCCTTTGGTAGCATGATGCCACCATCCTACATAGGTCTGCAATAGGCTCAGCCCACTTATTCAATGCCTCAACAAATACAAGCATACTTACAGCAGTTACAACAACCCTATCAGGCATTACCACCTCCTCCACCATAATACTCCCTTCAACCACAATTTCCACTACAAAAACCCATCTACGCTGACGAATAAACCCCATACCAAACACCACAATATCCTCCATAGAATCCCCCATATTCGCCATTTGATCCATATCAGATTCAAGGAACCAATGCAATCGGGGTTAATAATCCTCCCCTACAAATCAATAAGGAATGGGAGGAAATGAAGAATGGTCTCAAAGAGCTAAAAGAAACATTCAAGTTTGAAGAGGTTTGTGCTTACCCGTTTGATCAATCTATCACTGCAATACCCTTCCCCAAGCACTTTGAAACACCCAAGTTTGATAAATATCAGGGGAAGGGAGATCTTGTGAGCCACGTGAAAGAATTCTACATGCCATGCCAAGAATTGGCCTATAGCAATAAATTCCTCATGAGACTATTTCCCAAAGCTTAGGAGGGACCGCTCTTGAGTGGTTCTACAAAATCCCCTATGACACAGTCTCTACTTTCACCAAAATTTCATATAAGTTTGTGGCCCAATACGTGCACAACATATAAAATGAACTCTCCCTCCTTGATTTATGTAATTCCAAACAGAAGGGAGGAGAGAGCCTAGCCGATTACCTTCAGTGTTGGCAAGGGGTTACTACAAGGTTTTCCTATCAACCGCCCGAGAAACATCTCATAATTTTTTTTATTAACAACCTCCATCCAAATATTTCCTACCATATGCGCATGAATTGTATACAAACTTATCAGGACATCAGAATCAAAGGCATGGATCCAAACGGGGTCTCATAGAAGACGGTTCCATCAAGCACTACAAAGAATCCCAACCTTAAAAAACATAATAATGATCGATCACGATACTGGAACAAGAATAAAAACACAGTAACTGATGGAGCCACTGACACCAAACACATTTAGGTCATGGTGGCCAGTCCTAACACACCTACCCAAACCTATCAACAAGCACTGCTAGTATACCCTCAACCCCCTCCTATGTATCAATAGCCCATTTTTGCATATCACCAACTGACATACCAGTAAATATACACCCTCAAGGTGTGACTATCTATCACCCTCTAGGGATATCATATCAACCTAACTATCAAGGTCTTGTAAACCAAATGAATGCTATATCATTCCCATGTGGACAGCCCAGGCCTCATGCTCAGAATGCACCACAATGCATGTTTACCCCCTTGGGTGAACCCATAGATGTCATCTTCCACAAAATGGCCCAAGCTAACCAAGTCATGTACCAAAAGACCCAACCATTTGATGAATTGACGCCTAAGCCTGCATGGTACAATGATAACGAATACTATGATTACCATTGTGTTAAGAGACACGCCACCATCAAATGCATGAAGCTATAACACTACATCCGGGATCTCATCAACCACAAAGAGATAGAATTAGATTCTCTGGCCCAACCATCGCCAAATGTGGGCCTTAAAATCTATCAAAATGCATTTCCTGAACACACCTCAAGTAAAGGACCAGGCAATCCTGCCCAATCCTCTGACCAGGGGAACGGTAAGCAAGGAGACAATGCCGACAGAAAATATTATACAAATGCATATATCAACTACGATAATATCATCGGCTGCATCTCTCACATCGAGTCCTCTGTCAATGTCATTCATGTCAAGTGCACCGATAACTAATGCACAGTCACCACTCGTCGCGATAGAATAATAGTTGCAGGTGCAAGTACTGCTCCATTTGCAGGTACCCAATACAACCTATTGGAACACCTAGGGAATACTCCTGCTCAAATTTCCATCATGGATCTCCTCTGTACTTCACCCATCCATCAAGAGATCCTTAATAAAGACCTACAATAATCACGTGTTCCCAGCAACATCAACCTCACTAAATTTTAGAACCTTGTCGGCCACTTGTCTGCATCTTGTGTGGTTTCCTTTAAACCAACAGACATACCTTTTGAACCCCACATAACCTTCTGCTCTATATCACTATCATGGTTAAAGATTTTTCCATCAAGAGAGTCATGATAGATAATGGTTTGGTCCTAAATTTGTGTACTCTAAAATTCATCAAAAAGTTGGGCTGCACTGAAGCAAATATAATAAATGATGTCATTACCATCAAAGCATATGACAATCTAGAGCACACTTCTGAAGGTACCATTTCATTACCCATCAAGGTGGGGCCTACAATTCAAGATATGGTATGTCATGTTGTTGATCTTGACCTTCCCTACAACATCCTCCTTGGATGCCCATGGATCCATTCTATGTAAGCCATCCCATCCACCTACCATCAGTGCATTGAATTCCCATATAATGACACTAAAATCACCATATACATAGATCCCAATCCCTTCGCATACTGAAATGCATTAGAAACCTCCTTCCCACATTCCAATCACTATCCTAGGATTGACATTGGAACCTCTGCTTCCATTTCATCTTGAATCCATTCAGATCCATAAATAATCCTCTCCACCCTTTCCATGGTCAAGATCAACAATGAGGGTTATGGCGAGTACAACCTATCTGATGCCTTCACAGTTGGAGCATTGCCAGTTGATCCACATACCCAAGGGAGATCAGACAAGAAAATAACAGACCAAAACAAGCCATAGACAAAAAAATTTGGTCCTACCACTTTTATCTCAAATGGAATTTTGAATAGCCAGGAGATGGTACCAGACATCAATCAGTGGCTTTATAAAGATCTATCACCCCCAAACACCGGTTTCCTCAATTATTTCAAAGGAAAATACCTTTCAACTCGCAAGCTGGTTACAAAAAAATGGAACTATCAAGGAGGCGACTTGGGTGTTGAAGAACAAGGAATGAAAGCCCCTTTTGTTCCCACCAAATGAGAAAATCATTTAGGCCTTGGTATGGATTCCTCCATGACTAGGGGCACTAATGACAACAACTATACCCATTGTAGACCCCTGGGCCAAATCGACATTGTATTTGAAGATGCCCCTAAAGAGAAAATTGTAAAAGCCTATGATGATATTGATGATGACATCTTCTTGGGAAACTCTGTCCTCCATAAAATCTCCATTAATTTCATTGAAATTCCCATCCTACATCCCAAACTCATAGACTGGGACCAACCAAGTGTCATACACGTTGACGAGTTATAAAGCGAGGACGAGCTCCTAAGATTCATGGGAGTATTTGAACAGAGCAGTGACTAGGGGAAAGATTCAACACATGTCTACAAATTGGATCTAAAGGCATACTTTGGGGAAGAGGAGGACTTCAGCTACAAAAATGAAGTAGAAAACAAATGAAAAAAAGAAAAATTGATCCCCTAGCGAAAACTTCTCTAGGCCGCTATCTGATCACAAAATAGTAAAAAAAAAGGGTGTATCCCCTAGTAAAAACCTCTATGAGGCAATAGAGGATGAAGACTCTCTTCTTCCACTAATCCATGATTACTGACCTAAGAAGTCATTGATCCTCATAAAAGGAAACAAAACCCATCAACTTGGGCACAAAAGAGAATCCCGCCATGACGTACATAGAAGCATTTCTGACTAAAGCAGAAGAAATAAATCTCGTTGTTATCTTGATGGAATCCATAAATAAGTTTGCATGGTCTTATTCCCACATGCTAGGATTATACACTAACTTGGTGGTTCACCATCTAGTAGTGGACCCAAACATCAAACCTGTCAAACAAAATCTTCGAAAGATGCACCCCAAGGTAGCACTACTTGTCAAAGCAGAGATAGAAAAGCTACTCCAAGCCAAAATCATTCATTCCATTGAGTACTCTGAATGGATCTCCAACATGGTGCTAGTTTCCAAACCTGACAAATAAATCAGGATATGTACAGACTTCTGAGATCTCAACAAGGCATGTTCCAAGGACGATTTCCCACTGCCAAGCATAGACATGATAGTAGACCTCACAACAGGACATGAGATGTTGTCACTCATGGACGACTTTTCAAAATATAATTAGATTCGTATTGTAGAAGAAGATCAGCACAAGACAACATTGACAACCCCCTGGGGCACCTTCTACTATAATATGATGCCATTTGGTTTGAAGAACACTGGGGAAACCCATTAGAGGGCCATGAAAGTCATTTTCCATGACATGATTCACAAGATCCTTGAGGACTATGTAGATGATATCTTGGCTAAATCAATTAAAAGGGAAGATCACCTAGATGTTCTAGAATGCATCTTTTACAATATTGGACACTACAACCTAATGCTCAACCCTAAGAAGTGTGTCTTCGGGGTCACGTCAGGAAAAATACTTGGCTTCATTATATCTAGAAGAGGCATTGAAATAGATCCAAAAAAGGTACAAGCTATCATATAAATGCCTCCACCAAGAACACTCCGACAACTATGTAGCCTCCAAGGAAAATTACAATCTGTACATCATTTTATCTCTTAGTTAGCAGATAAGTGCCAACCGTTTACTCATCTCCTGTAAAAGGATAACATTTTTAAATGGGATCCTCAGTGTCAGAAGAGTTTTGAAAAGATCAAAGAATACTTGGCTAATCCACCCATCTTGGTACCACATGTACCTGACTGACCGCTCATCCTATATATTTTTGCTACTACAACATCACTAGGGGCACTCCTTGCTCAATTGGATGATTAAGGCAAGGAAAGAGCCATTTATTACATTAGTCAGACCTTAGTGGGTTATGAGCTCAATTATTCCCCTATGGAAAAATAATGTTTGGCAGTGGTTTTTTCCACTCAAAAACTTTGCCACTATATGCTTAGTCATACAACCAAGCTCATTTCAAAAGTGGACCCTCTCAAGTACCTACTCTCTAAGACTACTCTTATAGTTCAAACGGAAAAATGGGTTATGTTGCTAAGCGAGTTTGATATTCAATATGTAGATAGAAAATTCATTAAAGGACAAGTCATCGCATACCAGCTAGCAGAAGCACCGTTGGTGGATGCATATCCTCTACTCACAGACTTTTCAGATGAACATTTGTACATGATAGAAGAGTAACCCACTTGGAAACTCTACTTTGATGGATCCTACATAGCCCATGGTGTAGGGGTGGGAATACTTTTCATCACACAGCAAGGTGACTACATCCCTATGCCATTCAAATTGGGATTTCCTTGCACGAACAACATTGCAGAATATGAGGCACTAGTCGTAGGAATCCGCATGGCTATAGAGTGGAACATCACAAATATACATGTCTTTGGTGATTCCCAGCTCATCATCAAACAAGTCCTGGATGAGTATCATACCAAAGATGAAAAACTAATGCCATATAAGGATATGGCTGACAAGATGAAAGAGCATTTCCTCCACTTATAGATAACACAAGTACCATGCTTGTAGAATAAGCCTGCTGACATAATGGCCATAATCAGTTCCCTCTTAGAGATTCCTCATGAGTCTACACAATATGAATTCTTAGTTGAGCAACTTGATGCTCCCGCTCACGAGTGTAGACACCCAAAATTGACCAGGTGTCTTAATATCATTAAAATCTGCAAATCTCAGCAAAATCTCATCAAATGCTTCAAATGCTTCAAAATGGATCAAAATCAATTTAAATGGACATTTATCAATCAAAGTAGATTAAATCAAATTTAAATCAAGGGATTAATTAATCATGAAATCAAATAATTAAATACAAGCC
>MU223797.1:1522113-1552731 GCA_018584345.1 Thuja plicata
CAATGTCCGATATAGCCAACACAGTGTCATGATCAACACTAGACACTATAATTCCTACTATGTGATCTCTAATAATATCCCATGCTAATTTTCCCTCTGAAGTGGCTGGTTCAGGTATGAGATCATATAAATAAGGAAAAATATTAAGCCACCTAAAATGTGTAAGTATACCCTTTTCCCATGACTTATAATTACCCCGTTCTAGAATAACAACAGAAGGGTGAGAAGAAAAACCCATGATAACTCTTCACATGAAATAAACTGAGTGCTGAAAAAGACAAGTTCTGAATTTGACTGGAAAAATAGACTTCAAAAATTCAAAACTAGAAAATAAAACCTATATACTGAGATAGATCTCAGAAATAGCTTTCCGACGATATAAGGAAGTTGAAAATATGATACCGTATGCTCAAGATATGGCCAAAATACCAAAAGTGCTCAAAACTGCCCCAAAGAAGGTTTGAGAGTAAACCTTGGTGGTTAGGTTAACCGCTAGAGGTTAACCACTAGCAGTTAACTGACGACGATGCCCATTTACAAAGCAGTGTTGATTTTTAACACTGCATGCATTAGTTTTTAACGCAAAAATCAATTAAAAATTGATTTTTTTGAATTTTTTTTATTTTTCACCTTGAAATTTGAGCCGGTGAGAGAAATTTTTTCCCAGAGGCTACTGTGGCCAAAAATGACAAACTTTATATGAAAATTGACTCTCTCAAGCATTCTGAGCACGATGGTGGTGTCTATTTTCACTCAATGTACTCTAGAAAAAAGTGTCTCTTCCAGAATGAAGAAGAAACCCTAAAAAAGCTGTAGTTTTTGCCCTCGAATCACAACTTCACAAACCCCAGACCAGGCAACAGCAGTGTGGCTCTGATACTATGAAGGATTTGAGAAATACAAATCCATAGAATGCCAAGAATACCTACATACAAATAACCTATTACAGGAGAGAAGCAAAAAGAGGGAAAAAGAAGAACTCAAAAGTTACTCAAAATGTGAGAGCTAAATTATAATCTGAGTTAATGAACAACAATTACAAAGTTTAATCTTAAAAAGGTGAACGAAATCCTAAAAGGTAAAAGCTAGGTTGCACATTAATAATTAATAAAATAATTAATTATTAATGCACCTAAGAGAAAGCTTAAGCACTAAAGAGTAATAACTTAACTAATTAAATCAACATGATTTAATTAATAAGTAAACTAATGATTACTCTAACAGAAATACATTAAAATTATAGAATGTAACTATATTAGTGACAAAATCATATCTATTCTAAATATGCTCCATTAAGTGTTATGCACAGAAAATTTTAAATAGGAGAAATAGAGTTGTTCTTAAAAGTGAAATATTTAAAAATTTCCTTCTTGCATAGTGACTATTTTAAAACTAACTTCCAGATTTCCCATTTTAAGAGAACGGAAACAATCATTTGAAGGAATGTAGATTTTAGGTATATGCATAAACATTTCTGAAGGAACATTATGTTCCATAAATAAAGTACTTAAGACAATGTAAAAATTTATACAAGAAGACTATATACAAACTTCTGATTTTATTTTATCTTTCTATTGAAAAAATACATTTATATTCACCTAGATTTACCTCTAAACACATCTCTTTGTTGCTGTTTTTTTCTTTATCATCTTTATAAAAAGGGAAAAAGAGTATTAAACTAAGGACTTCAAATACATTTTCATTAAGATTTCTAAGATTCCATTTTATTACATTCTCAATGCTGCAACTCTTTTACATATAAGACTTCCTACCAAGAAAGTGCAATGAATTTTCAGCCTTAAAGGCTTATTACAATAGTCAAGAACTAATGAATTTCTTCCACCTTTTGCATTCAACTTGGAATTTACATAGCTTCAAGAGAAATCTTTAAAACAAACCAAGGGACACAAGAAACCATGGGCTGCTCTCCACCCAACCTAGGCCTCTTAAGAGGCCACCCTTGAGCTTGGGGAACCAAACAAAGACGGGTAACATTCATGCAACAAACAACAATAAAAGAGAAATATGAACAACTCACATAAAAATCCCATTCCCAAGGCTTTCACAATGGATCACTCAAAGATCCTATATGGGTTGAAGTGGACCAAATACCCAAGGGAGAAGGCCAAACCCAAAACTTAAAATCCCAGCCCTCACATAGCTGCCCAAATGCTTCCTTTCTCATTATCAAACAAGAAAAACATCACACCCTTATGACCCCCAAATGAAACAACAACAAGGGAGGCTTCATGGAGCCCATACTCCATGATTTTTCCCTCTCCTCTTTGAGGAGAGACTCTACACCAAGGACTGTCAAAACTCCTCCACCCCCAAGGCTACACTTCCCTCCCAAAGGTGAGTGAGCCTTGAAACTCCCATTAAAAATATATACAAAGAAATAAAAATAAATGCATTGCAATAACAATATAACATAGACAACAAGCTCATAGATCCAATAAGCCCATAAAACACAAACAACATTCATCTTTTGCAAGATCACATAAAACAACAAGAGAGAGAGTTGCAACAAGTCCACCAACCTAGAATCCAAGCTTAAGGCAAGATAGTTGTAGAAGAGCTCCTTTTTAGCCCAATTTCTTCTTCCAAGATCACCAAATCTAGCTGTGTCTCTAAGTTAGAGAGTGGGTGTTCAAACTCTCCAACATGGAGAGGTCCCACTAAAAAGCCACTAGAAAGCTCATAGGGAGAATGAAAGTCCTCTAATTGGTCCCTCTTCCCTAAACTCTTACACCTTACTAAAAATAAATCCAAAAAGAGGAAATCCTAAAAGGTGAATAATGTCTTAGCACAAAGATGGAAGGGTGGTCTTACCAAAGTCAAGCCTTACAAGAGTTGATTTTCGTCCAACTTGGGAAACCAACTTTTTGGAAGGGTCACATGGTCAACTAGAGGCTATCCTAGGGTTAAAATGGCCCTTAACTATTGGTATAACAAGTGGGCTACCTAAAAATGACCCCAACACACCCCTAGACTCTTTCTAACCCCTCCAAAAGTCCACTTTAAGAGTAATTTTGAAATCCCAATGAGATAACCACACCCCCATCTCCCAAACCAAGGTATGCATATGGGGATTCACTAATGTACTAATCTAGGTAGGTAGATAGCCATTCCCAGGTTGACATGTCATGGCCTTAAGTACAAAACACAAGTGTCAAATGACACACACAACATTCACACATCACTGGGCCATGTCATATCCACTTAGGCAAAACTCACAAAGAATTAAGAAATACATTTAAGGACTACATTTCCAAAATTAACCAAATACATTTACGAATTAAATTACGAAACAACGAGGTCTTATCTTTCATTAGATGCAACCTTGGCTCAAACTGAGTTCACATATTTCTTTGTTTGGTTCCCCAGATAAAATACCATGGTCTCTTACCTACACACTCAATTCAAATATTAGTAGTCCGAGGAGATAAATATACATCATAAGGAAATAAGCAATATTCAGAACTTAATGAAAATAACAACATACTAAGTTTATTACTTAAGATCACAAGAATACATTAATTTCATTTTAAGCATTTAACATAAGGTAAGATTCACATTGCATGAAACGAAAATTTAATATCCATTTCTAATAATTCCCCAATTCATCAATAACCCATAACATAATCATAATGTATTTCCAAATTAATTGTCTCAGAAATAAATATCCATAATAGAAAACATAATATAGTCGATAAGGTGCATCATAAAGCATCATGTGTCCACACATCCAAAATGATCAATCTGTGACATAAAGCGTAAAATCCATAAGGTCCATAGTGCATCAAAATATAAAGTATCATAAGCTAAATCTATCATAAGCAGAAAAATTGGAAAACTACGATGGGGTTCGGGGTGAGGCCTCACACAGCTCATCAACCAGATTGAAGACCCAAGACGCTACATTCCATATGTATAACTTACGGTAATGTGCCTACATTTTGCAAACAAAGTGAATTATATTAGTATATTTCTATTGGTGGATCATTCTAAGTCAATCAAACATATTAAATCTATCTTTGCTCTTTTTGAGCGCATCAACCTATTATTCATGATCTCTAGATCTTGAGAAGGGATCAATTTGAAATATATTTTAATCAATCTGATTGAGACATCAAACATTCACTGGTATGATTATTCTAATATCCTAAACACTAAGTAACATCATGGAATCACATCTTTTTAGCTTGGAATTCAATCTGGTTACCTAGACGATCAATTGAAGATAACTTGTTCTATCTAAAATCAGGTTTTCATCAAACCATCATTGTATGCATCACTTGACTAAGTGGAAGTGTCATTGCATGCTACGCATCATTGAAAACATCATACGCATCATTTAGAGTTTCAAAGGTGTTGTTTTACAACATACGCGACATTTGAAAATCCTACGCGACATTCAAACTGTCCTACGTGTCATTTAAATCTTAATTTTGCAAAGGGTTTTCTACGCGTCATTACAAACATGGGTTGTGCATTTTAACCTAACTGCTTAGTGGTTTTTAACACTTCCTGCATGTTATTTTACTGCGTGGATGTGACATTTCACTATCCTACGCGTCATTCAAAAGCTCCTAAGCGACATTTTGCTAAATCTAATCTAAAAATCATCAAAATTGATAATAAATGCTATCAAAAAGAGAAATAAATGCACCACAAAGGTTCAAATCACTCACCAGAGGTCCGTAGTCAGGAGGTCTCTGATACCGGTGTGCTCTCTCAAATTGATGCTCTCGGATAGGGACCACCATTGCTCTCAATCACAGTAGAATCAGAGCAAAATCTCAATAGTAAAAAGTGAAAATGAATAGTAAAATTGGGGTTTTCAACCTATTTAAGCTATTTTGACCTAATTTTGTAGAGATTTTTACCCCACATGACCTACATCTACATTTTCTGCACACTGGGGCATATTTTGATTTTATCATCATTCTTCTTAATATTTCAGAAATGAAATGATTTGGATCTACTTTTTCCAACAATCGCATCCTATTAGCATCGGGACATCAAAATGTTTTCATTTCTGAGGGGGCATATATCATTAGATTAACAAATTAGGATTTTGCATCATATTTTATATCAAATCTAGGGAATTAAGATTTTAAACTTTTATCAGTGGGGCATTCTACATCTTATCAAATCAGGATTTGAAATCAATTAGAGTATCAAATCAGAATTTCAAATCAGAGTTGTGAATCGGGTTTTTATCATCAAATCAGATCAGTGCATCAAATCAATCAGTGGTGTATCAGGTTACCAGTTATCTTATCAGGATTTCAAATCAATCAGGTTTACAAATCAGATTAGGTTTTATCAATCAATCAATCAGTATCAAATAAGTGATCATGACATACAATTTTCTTTGAATCAATGTGCTTTGCATATCAATTCAAAGAGGGGCATTTGTAGACACCCAAAATTAACCAGGTGTCTTGATATCATTAAATCTGCAAATCTCAGCAAAATCTCATCAAATGCTTCAAATGTTTCAAAATGGATCAAAATCAATTTAAATGGACATTTATCAATCAAAGTGGATTAAATCAAATTTAAATCAAGGGATTAATTAATCATGAAATAAAATAATTAAATACAAGCCTAAAAGAATTAATCAAATTATGCAATTGATTTTAATCAATTAATTGTATAGTTTAAATCAAAAATCAAATTTAACATATTTCTTACATGGATAAATTAATTAAATGATTGAATTAATTAAAATCCTAATATCTTTTCAACACAAATATAGGAGCCAATGAGAATTGAGAACACACTTGCACACGGATCACTCCAATTTTGCATCTCAACCTCTCATTTATCCTTTAGAATCTCATCCACTCATTTTGTCCCACCCTTTGAGGACACCATTTAAATGGTGCCCTTATTTCAAACCATTTGAGAGATCAAAATCAACCAAGGATTAACCCATGATCAATTCACTCAACCCCCTACCCTTGGGATTTTAGTATAAATAAAAGCCATTTTCAAGCATAAGCATATCCTAGAAAATTCAAATGCAAAGCATCCTCGTTATAGGCAATTTCATAGCATTTTGAGCAAATAGTGAGAGAATTTCATAGCAAATTGAGAGATCATATCATTTCATGGGAGCATTTGAGTTCATTTTGTATCAAATGGAGAGAATTGAGAGCTAGATTAGGCATTTTACCATCAATTTCTCATTGTAGGAAGGTCACTAGTAGAGATTAAGGCTGAGAGCTCTACTTGCAAAGCCTAGTTAGAGAACCATGGGATGTTATGGATGTTAAATGAAATTCTTTAGATTAATTTGCTTATTTCTTTCCATAGAATTGTAGTTAATTGTCCTAATTTCATGAAGGTGTATTAACTCACACACAACGAGAATGATGAATCAAATCGTGTATGTGTCTTTGTTGATCCCTAGCCCTTGTGTTACCATGATATCCATGCTTATCTACAAAATGGTATCATATCCTCTCATCTCACCCCAACCCAACGCCAAAACCTTATTCGCAGAGCTTCCCGCTATACGCTTGTAGCCAATACCCTTTATCGTTGAGGCTATAACAATGTTCTCTCTAGATGTTTAGATAAAAATGAGGCCACCCATGCTTTACAAGAGGTACATGCTAGAATCTGCGGTGCCCACATGACTGACATGGTCCTAGCCAAGCAACTTTTATAGACAAGATACTATTGGTCTACAATGGAACATGATGCTTGTGAGTTCATCAAGAAATGCTTACCTTGTCAACAACATGCCAATTTGATCCATGCTCCTGCACAGGATCTATGACCTATTACACCCCCTTGGCCTTTCTCTTGTTGGGGTTTTGAACTCATTAGTAAGATCACCCCCCTCTCGTATTAAGGACACAAATACATAATAACAACAACAAATTATTTTACAAAGTGGGTTGAAGCAATTCCTCTCACCCTCACTATAGGTGTTCAGATCTCAAAATTCATCCTCTACCACATCGTCTACTGCTTTGACATACCCTCCACAATCGTCATAGATCATGGAACACCATTTGAAAATTAACACGTTAGTGATCTATGTGCTTGCCTCCATATCCATCACTGTTTCTCCAGTCCATATTTTCCTCAAGGTAACGACCAAGTTGAGGCAACTAATTAGACCATTCTCAAAATCCTCAAGAAAGTTGTCAATGATACTAGCCGCGACTGGCATCTACAAATTAACCCCGCCCTATAGGCATATCACACTTTATAATGTACTCCTATAGGCACTACTCCATATTCCCTAGTCTACAGTGCTGAAGTCATCTTACCAATTGAGGTCGAACTCCCATCCCTCTGGGTATCACTGAGAGGCATGATCAATGATGAAGATTACCGAGTAGGAAGACACACAACCTGATATGCTAGATGAAAAGTGCCAGCAAGCCTATGATCACCTGATTTTCTATCAAAATAGACTCAAGAAGAACTATAACAAGAAATTCCACCCACGCCAGTTCCAGATGGGGGACTTTGTGCTAAAGGAGAATCAGAAAGTGGGTACTGATCGAGAAAAGAAAGGTAATTTTGAGGTTACCTAGAAAGGCCCATACATTGTCACTGCATGCTTTAGTTTTGGGGCATATCAAATATCCACCCTTGAAGGAGAACCCTTGAATGATCCTATCAACATCATTCATCTCAGGCGCTTCTATGCCTGACAGCTGGTTATTCCAGTCATCTGAAAAATCCATAAAAGTATAAAAGGTCCTGAAAAACAAATCTCAAAAAAGAAGAAAAAAGAAGCTGAAAAATGGTGTTCTCAGCAAAAACCTGTCAAACAAGTGCTTAGACAACATCAAAAAAATAAAAAATCACAAAAAAAAAGAGTAAAGAGAAACGTTTTGTCCAATGGTGAAAACTTGGCAATCAGGCGCCTTGGACAAGTATGCATGATGAAAACCTAGAAATAAGTGTTACACATAATGGACCATTCCATTATCTATCAAAATATCGTGCCCTCTATCCATTGCATCCATTTCATTCCAAATCCCCTATTCCCTAGGTTTTCCAACACTATCGCACGCATCAAAAACAAGATCCAATCAAGTCTCATCAGAAATATTTGTACATACTCACTTGTATTTAGTTGCTTGGTTTTGTCCTTGTATATTCATATGTGTCCAGTCTCTTCACCATTACACTAACACTTTGAGGCTCCATCATGCTAACCTTCCTTGCCTAGTCCTTTGTAGTTTGCTTGTTCGGTCCATCAGTTGAATGTGACACACACCAAAAATACGGGTCTCATTGCATCCATTGCATATGTTGCATCTACTACATCCCTGAATTTTTCATATCATCCATGAATTTTCATTAGGATCATTGCATTTTACATACATTGCATAATAAAACATTCATAACATATTAAATGCATCCATTACATTTCATCCCAAATACAAAAACAATAAATATATCCATCAAAAGAATAAACATACATCTAGGTACATGCATCTAAACATCTCATCCTGCATATACATAATCATAAAAACATCACAACCAGCAGGCATCAATGTCAGTACTCATATAAATCATAAGCATCATACATCTTAGATATCAACACAAGGAATCATCAGAGTCATCATTGGTCATATATATATATAAATCAATGTCACAAATACAATGTCTGTTATCAAAAAATAGATCACCATGCACCTAGGTGTTGATAAACATATACACCTCATCCCAAAATACAAAAATGTGTGTGTCACAAAATCCTTTTCTAAAATCATGCAGGCGGCTGTGATGGTCCTCCTCCCTATCTTGGTGGTGGACGTGGTGGAATCCCAACTGATCCCTGAGAAGATCGCCCTTTTCTCTATGATTGAGACTACTCTGTGAATGTCTATCTCTGGTCCTTAGGTACTAAATCATGGTACAATTCTTGATAGTGGTCTACCTCCATGCCTTCCCTAGCTGCATCTCTATGTGCTGCAAAGGCTTCTGCTACTACCTGACTAGCCCCGCCTGCACTAGCTGCCTATCAAGCAATGTCTTTCGCTAACCTGTACGCCTCGATCCACCTCTGTGCTACATCCCTCTCTGAGGTAAATGCAATAACCTACCCAGTAGACTCCTCTATTTGCTTTTTAAGGGTACCCAATTGGTCTGTCAGTGTCCTTATCTCTGTCTGTAACTCAGTAGCATCTTATGTCAAGTCCACCATAAAGAACTCTCTTGAGTCTACTCTTCCTTGTAGGGTGTCAAGTGCACCCTCGGACCTATCCACCCATGCTTTCTTTGTAGCTAGAAATCCCTATATCTGAGCCATCTCCATCTACAGGCTGGTCTCTGACACCTATGCCATCCCCAATAGTCCCAGTAATCATGCACACTCAGTCTACAGGCTGTCTCACTCTGCGACGATGGTATCATGTGTCTCCTATGACACATACCCTACAGGTGGCCCCTATGGCCCCTATGGATCCTATCCCTATATCGACACCTCAGGTGCTTGATCCTGTCCATCTCCTGGTGTTGGCCCCTGATCTTGTTCCCCCTCCTCCTCCCATGCCTCCATCTGTAGCCAGACTCATCTCCTTTGCGGTGCCCTCCTCTTTCCCACTGCTGATGTCTCTGAGGTATCTCCTATCATGGTCCCATCATCAAACTCCATGTCACCTGTCGGCTCCTCATGAGAAGCAACCTGCCCTTACTTTATAAGTCATAGTGGCGCATGTGCAGCCCACCAAGCCACATACTTAGCAGTAGTACCTGCATCCACTATGTTTGGCCTCGCCACATAATCAACCTGCAATAGTTTTCACCATGTCACCCTCACTATGAGAGCATCAGTATACTACCCCACACTCCAACCTCCCTAGTGACATGAGAATGTAGCCCATCCTCTGCCACCACTCCCTGCTATAATCTAAATAGACTCATCACCTGGGATGGCCTATAACGCCCTATCTAGTGGATGGTCCTCCCCAATAAGAAATAATCTATCTGAGTGTATGAAAGATAAATAAAGTCCTCAAAACCATCCTCCATTCTCGCCTGCCAGTCCATGGCTCCCCATGGCTCACATACCCTGTATGGTGTCCAACATAAAACCTGGATCTCATCAAGAAGTTGCTGCCAATATCCTGTCTAGCCCACAGAGGTATATCTCAGTGGTAACCTATACCTACATGCATAAGGCTCTCTTAGTTGTCGAACCTCTTGCACTCTCATAGGTCAGAACACTGCAATGTGCTCCCAAGCCCATATGAGTAACAGTGTAACCCTTGTCCCCATGTTGCGCACCCCACGGTACACAACCATGTTTAATTCATGGTATAACTGTCCAAGGAAAATATACCCCTAGTAGTAGGTATTCTCCTGCTTGAGCATCTCTACCAACACCCTTGACCACCCCTTCCCAAACCTGTGTCCATCCAATTCTGCCAGCATCCTCCCACCAATCAATCCTGCTAGAAACAATGCTATCCTCCACAACCTCCTATCGACTATCGGAAGCCAGGGAATCCATGTCCTATATCTAGGTATCCTCCTAAGGGGCCTCCTAAAAGATACCTCCATATAGTGGTCACTATCCTCCAGTTTATACTGAGAGACCGGTCCTTGAATCGCTATACATAAAATCTGCCATACGTCCTCCAATGTGATAGTGGCCTCTCCAGTGGGGAGGTGGAATGTGGTGGTATCACTATGCTAGTGCTTGATAAGTGCAATCATCATCCCATTATGCACCCATAGCCTAGGTCATTGGGGCACATAATCTAATCCCACTACTGCTAACAGTCCCTATTCTTCCTCCGTCAGTTGGCCCTCCAACTCCATCATCAGTGGCTAGTGCTGCCGAGATCCCAATGGTGGAAACTACTCCTGCCAAATCCAACACCAACATGTTCATGTCAATTTCCTCTTGCTTTTAGCCTAACCCCTCCCAGAATGGGGCATCATGTCCTGTTATGCCCTGCATACCCATCCCTACATTTTGTTGGAAAAATGTTGGGTCCCCCTTTTCTCTTTTTCCTTTTTCCTTTTTCTTTTGTTTTCTTCCGGCCTTTGCTTCTGCGGGGTCGTTGTTTTCTTTTCTTTTTGGTTTCTCTTCCTTTGGGACCCGGTCCTAGAGTTTTGTTTGTTTCTTTGTGCCCACCGGATTCTAGACTCTGGGATTATTTTTCGTTGCTTCCTCTTTCGTTAGAGGGTATGGTTGCATGGGGTCCCCAGGCCCGGAGTCTGGAGGTTTACCTTTTTTCTCGGAGCTTGTGGAAGGAAGCGATACATTTTCACCCTAAGGGTATAAATGGAGTTTCACTTGGCATTTTCACATTTACTGCAAACAAATTGCCCAGAGAAAATTAAGAGCGATTAGAGGTGAATTTATGTTAAGTGCAATTTTCTTTGGGAGGTTTAATAGTGTTTAGCAGTGAAGTTGGTATTTGATCTTGTGCGCATTTTCAGCTTCCCTACAAGGTTTTTTGTGTTCATGGTCTATGAAGCTTCTTGGATTGTAGAAAACCTCCCATGCTCCTCCTCCCATATTTCCTAGTTTCAAGGTAGTCCCTTCAGCTTCTTCCTGTTTCTTTTGTTCTTTTTTCATTCTTTCTTTTTTGGTTTTGTCCTCATTTTTGTTTGCTTTGTCTTCTGGTTTGTCATCACCTCCCGTTGGTGGGATGGATCCACAGGAAGGTTGTCTGCCTTCCTCGCATTGGAGTTTTCCTGTAAATAGTGTAAATTCCTATAAGTTCTTTAAGTAGTTTTAATTTCTATGTAAATTATCATAACTTCTCTATAAATTGTAAATAGCCTATATGATAGGGTCATTTCATGTAAATTTTTCCATTCTTTGGCTTCTTGTGTAAATTGGGTATGTATATTGGTCTGTACATTGTTGTATCTGACCCTTCCTATGGTGAGCTTGCCACGCTCTCCGCGTTGTATACTTGAAATTTTGAGCTTGCCCTCCTGGTATTCGCCTGGTTTGAACTCAGCACCTCGCCTAGTTTAACCATGGTAGTTTTCTCTCTCCTCTGTCGTTTCATCATTGATGATGGGATTAAATTCCCCCATGTGTGAGAATTCAAAACCATCCCATCTGGCATTCAATTCACTTGTGTCAATACATCTATCACCATTAAATGCCATTATGCCATTTATAGCGTGACCATGTGACAACCCACGTCAGCCCAGTATGACTGACTGCCTGGTAACTTCGATAACGACTAGTTTCTCCAGACTCTGGGTGCTAAAAATATCCCAGGCCTTCATCCCATTTTGTCACATAAACCAATATCTCTAGAACCCCCGGGTGTCGATCATATTCCATGTAAGTTGTTCATTATTATATTTCTAGGATGTGATGCGGGCTAACATCTTTTGACAACAGGTGTGAAATGGTGGTGAACTCTCCAGAGTCTGTAAAATTGATTTATACTTTATCACATCTATTAACGGTTGTCAAGTCTTGCAGGTCGCAGATTATCTAACAAATAATGTTTGAAGTAACAATTTCTCCTGGAAGTCCAGAACTTATGACTACCTCCACTTGAGCGGCCACTAAGACAAAGGCAAAGAAAATGCTAGCCAAACTCCCATTGACATCCAAGTACCTGAGGGATGATGTCTTTGTGGGATCCAAAGTTGATTCCAGACTTCAAGATATTACCAAAACAAAGGCCAGACCATGGGTAGAACTATAGGGCCTTATTCGGACAATGTACCAACAATGATATCTCAGGGATGATATGGCAAAGAATGTGTCTGCCTCTGACATTATCAAAGTTGTTTATCTCCCCTGCTCCATGCAGGCACCAGAGTTGATTCTCCACCTGGAAAAGCACTACAATGCACCCACCTGGGTTGGTTTTCTTGTTGCTTCCCTCCCAGTGAATTACCTAGCAACCATAGTTACGCTTGATGTTGCCACCTTTGCTTTGGGACTGGGGATTCCCCAGTTCATAAATGCTACTATTATCTCCCAGTTTGCATCATTAAAGGAGTTTGAGAAAGTTCCCCATCTTTCCCGAAAACATCTCAATTCTTACTGGTTGAAGTCCTCGAGGAGGAACTACAAGAAAATGAAGCTGGAGATCCCCTGCAGAGATTTATAGGAATGTGTATAGGCGGGGATCATCTTTTTGTGTAGGCTCTCTGGGGAACCCCATGCCAGGGAATTTTTGGCATGGACGTATAATTTATTATACTACATCACCACTCATGGACAGACCTTTGACTGGGCAACTATTATCGACAACCATGTGGACTTCCAACTGAATAACATATGTCAGACATCGAAGTTCCACATGACTTTGTATGTATTATCAACACTAGCACAATAGAGACCCTCTGTTTGGGTTTTGCAGATAGTGGGCATTCTTGGGAACGGGCCTGGCCAGAATGTCCCATGGGAACATTATCCCCAGATCCAATGGGAAGCCAGCTCCATAATTTCTTCCGGGTAAATGACAAGTTCATTTACCATAACATTTTGACACTTACTCAGGATTTTGGGTACCCGCTTTCCAAGGAAGCAATGACCTTGGTGAGTTCTTACGGTAATCATTTTATTCAATTTCAGTAACATTCTTACATTCAGGTGACCGAGTTCTTTGGAAAGCCCTACCTACTCCCCAAGAATTGCAGGGATAGGATTATTCTTTTAGAGTTCTGCAGGAAAATCGTAGAACTACACACGTTCTTTGCATTGAAGAAGGTTACCTCCATCCCATTCCCGATCACTTGTGGGAACTATTCTTGGAGTCTTACAATGGCCAAGGAAGCTGATAATGAGTTGAAGAGCCTAGGACTAGATGAGTTCCACCTAGCAAGAAACAATTTTGATCCAGTCAGAAAGATAAGTGCAACATCGCCCTAGGTGTCCACACCACATAAGCCTCACATTGAGGACTTTAGGGGAGATTTCCAGGATGATTTTGACCTTCGGGCTTGGCAACACTCAATGATATCCAAAGAAATGATGAAGAGCCTTGGCCTTCAGACCTTTCTGAAAGATTTTTTAGATAGTGGGCCTCTAGAAGACCCATCATACAAGACATAGGGGATCGACAAGATGGATCTCTCTCTAGTGGATTGGGACACCTCAGATATTTTGACAATTGAGGATGTTAGCCAGGGTATCATATAGAATAGTCATGATTACTTTGCACAAGTGTGCAAGAAGAGCACCTGCAAGGGTCTAATTTTGCGGGGGTCTACTTCAGCCTCTGGAGCTGCAGGGCCAAGTAAAGATAAGGGGAAAGAAAAAGAGAGTACCCCAGCCCATTTTCCACCCTTGAATTTGCTCCGCATTTTGGAGCAAGTTCACAATCATCTCGAGGCATCCTTCCATATAAGATAAAAATTAAGCGCCTAGCTCTCTTATAGTCTTCTAGTTACTCTGGTGGGATCTGCCCTCCCAGAAGGATCCCCTTCCCTTGTAGCACTCATGAGACGGTAGACGGAGGCTGAGGAGGAATCAACAACTATTGTAGGTTTTGGGGCCCCGTTACAGAAAAGAAGAAAGAAGCAAAGGGTGGATCATCCCCTAAGCACAGATGTAGGTCCTAGAATACCTAACATTCCCCAGGTGGAACTCATCCCCTCTTCTCCTGAACCAGAGGATCCTTTAGTAGTCTCCCCTCCCCATGATGATTTTGATGATCTCTTCCAGACGGAAGATTTGGTGAACTTATAGGCTGATGTGGTGAGGCAAGTGGAGGAGATAGATGCACAAGAAGAAGTGGCCCCGGAAAAAGAGTTCCAGGAGAAAGAAAAAGAGCAGGAAAAAGAAGCATGAGAAAATCCATAAGATGTGGAAGAAACACCAGTCCAGGAGACCAAGATATAACTGAGGCCAACACAAGATGAGAAGCCAAAAATATCTTGGGAACCCAGACCTTTGGGAGAAACCGTATCTCCAATCATCATGCTCCAAGTGTCTCTAGTTACTCTAGGTGATCAAAGGCCCCAGAGTGCGACATTCGACGAGGTGGTCTCTGTGACCCAATAGTCAGATCTTGGCTAGACACTTCTGGCCTCTCCAAAATATGTGCCCTTGGAGTAGAATGTCTCGGTGGATGACACCGATGAAGAACAACAACAAAAAGATGAGGGGGATAACCCCAGAAATAAGGATACCGAGACCATAGATGCTGGAAAAGATGGGGAAAATCCTGGTGATAAAAATGTAGATGCCACTGAGGTGGAAGATACAGGAAACCACGGGGAGAAATAAAATGAGTCTAATGTGACTATGGATACCGGGGAAACACCAATGAGACCCAACGAAGACCCCAATGCTTAAGCCTTAGAAGCTAGACCACCCCAGCCGCTGCAATGGCTGGTGGAATCCAGAAAAAAAGGCCTTGATGGAAGAAAGTGCTCCCTTATCCTTGGAAAAGTCATGGCCCAAAATCAAGAAGCTAAGAAGCCTAAGAAGGCCCAGACCATCCATACCCTCTGGACCGGTCTAGGAGGAAGTACAATCACAATAATTGTGACGCCTCCTCCTGATACAAACATGGTAGCCATAAGGGCCAAAGATTATGTAGTTACAGAAGTTCCTCTGGGTAGGAGAGACAAACATGGAAAATTGGACCCATTGAAAGAAGCTACCCTAGCAGTTGAGGCCCGGTACGATAAACATGCACACAAGATAAAGGAGGATAGAGAAAATAATGAAAATCTCCTAGGGCTTCTAGTGGAACTAACACAACCACTGGCTGAGATTCATTTGGAAGCCTCCACCTCTTGAAAAACTCTCCCACAGGGTGACATGGATGCTTTAAGGGCCATGAAAAAGAAGGCACAGGCTGTAGATGGGTGAATCATTGAGAAAATCAAAGTCATAAGGCAATTCCTGGCAGCAACACTCCCAGACCTTTATCAGGTCAACAAACTTGTGGGCCAGGTGAATGGAACCATTGTCTTATGGGAAAAGGATATAGAAAAATATGAGGAGTGGATACCTGAGTTAGAAGAGATAATGAACTTCGAAGATGAAGCCATTACAGAAACAAGAATTTTGGGAGAAGAGCCCTTTGCATTCCTCTGGGCCCAAAACTCTAGACTTGGCCTCAAAATTGAGGTGAGAAAGAAACTGGTAGTGGCCCTAAAAAAAAGGATCCCGAGAGTCCAAAATTCTTTAGATTTATACACTACATTTGTAACAAGGGTTTTGCAAGTCGATCCCTTCACTATCGGGACTTGCGCCCCAGAAGATTTTGTATTGAGTAAATTTGATGAGCTAATGGAGTCCCGGTACCAGTCCACCGAGGATTTTGATGGAGGGAAAATGTCCAAATTATCCAAGATGATGCTCCGGGCTCATGACATAGTAAAAATAGCTTCAAAATTCTGGGAAGGGGCCGAAGATATTGACAAACAATTTGGGGTTGTCAGCAATTGATGGGACTACATCAAGGACGTAGATGAGGATGGAATTGACCAGATTTTAGAGGCCTTCAAATAGAACAGGGAACAATATAGTTATCTAGATTCTAGAGATTTTCACCAGTAGGGTAAAATTTTGTAAATTTGTTATTCTTTGAGCATAAGCTCCTGCACTCCAGAATTTTGGGTCCAAAGTTTTGTATTCATTCATAGTGATCCGCGTCCAAGTTCCCTGGAGTCGACCAATCATTGTCAAGTAGTTAATAAGGGATCAACTGGTAGGTGATCCCGATAGGGCATGTCAGATGGAGGGATGGCTCTGAAAAAAGATTCTCTTGAGGCGTCGTTCCTACATTAACTCCTTGATGAAAATCAAAGATAGTGAGTCACAATCGAAATTTATGAGGCATGTAGCCTCGGATACTAGGACAATCAATTTTCTTCTATAAATGCCCTGACACTCTTCTCTATGCCAATTCTTCTTGTTTTCTCTTCTTGTCTTCTTCCTGTATCTTGTCAGACCTCTGCACTTTTTGAGGTGATTGTAAGTGGTGCAAGTAGTACCAGCCATAGAATAATATATTCTATGTGTTGAGTGTGCAGTTAGATTAGGTTAGTTTTAGGGCAAACTTTGTGTTTAAATGAGAAGTCCGATGCCATAACAAGGGTCAGTGAAATTCATGATTTTGTAGTCCAGCAAGTAATAGAAGATATCTTTTCATTTTCAGTTGTTTTAGGAGCTTAATGCTCAGTTGTTCTTAGTAGCTTAGAATTCTCTCTTGGAGCCATGGATATATACACCAGTGATGGTGGAACCATTTAAGTTTGTTGAAGAAGGAAGAACACCTTATGGCTACTTGTTATGATCTTTGGAGTTCACAAACATATTTTGTACAATATGTTTTCTTATGTCATTTGCTCCTATGTTCTAGTTTCAGATTAATAATCTTATCTCCCCTTGCTACTAAATGCATCTAAATCACTAGTTCTTTGTGTATTTAGAGTAGTTTTCTTACATTGGAGCTTAGTTTGATGTTTGAATGTTTATTGCATAACTTTAGGTAGAAATGCATATCTAACCCTGATCAATCTTTTGAATTTTATTTGATAACCCCAAGTGCTTGCAGGAAACCCCACCCCTCTTAAAATCCCTGAAGAAGATGAGTAAAAACCAGCTATCCCCTCAGACAATAGTCACCTGCCCAACTTAGCTCCCTCGCACCGTCGAGACCTGACTACCAGGTGCTTGGAGGCTAGATGAATTCATTCTCCAGAAAGCCTCTTTAGATGGAGTTGGCTAGTACCCTGGTACCCGGTGACAACTTTAACTCTATTGGCATAGCTGGTCAAAAAGTCTCATCAACATGTCCCTAGGTCTATTTTTGACCCACCCTCGGCCCCTACCGGATCCTCCTTTTCCCTCCCCCTTTGTGTCTTCCCTTTTTTGGCTTAGACACCAGTTTGGGTGGAGATGCCGGTTTCTCAATTGGTGTCTCTGATCTATCTGATCTCAGACCACTATCTGCGAAGATGCAGGTCTGGGTCTGGCGTCTTTGAAGATGCAAGTTTGGAACCACCGACTGTGCAGATGCGGGTTTGAAGATCGGCATCTCCGGAGACGTCGATCCAAGGATTGACATCTTCACAAATGCCAGTTCAAGAACTGACATCTCCTGTCCGAAACCCTTTAACCCATCATTAATGACCCCTAACCCTTCCTTGAAAGCATAAAAACTTTGAAAACATTAAATGCAAGGTCTCGTTTGAGCTACTCACCGGTGCTGGCCACTCTACGGGTCTCCCATGGGTCTGAACACACTCCCCAACCGCCCCTTCAACCTCTCATCTACCATATTTTCTCTCCAGATCTCTTTTCTCCTCCAATCACTATTCACAAATGACCTTCTTTCGCCCTCTAGCCCCTCTTATAGCCCCCATTTCCCCCCAAAAAAAATTTCTGCCCCGTTTTCTTCTCTTGCTTGTATATTATTGTATTATTAATCCCGTTGTATAGTCTAAATGTGCAAAATCCAAAAAAAATTAAAAAATCGCAAAAATTCAACAAAATAAAAAATCATCCAAAATATTGCAATAAACCTTTCCTTCCTTCTGCATCACTCAATTTTTTTGATTTTAGTGACGTTTTTACTCCTGCGACTGTGATCATGTTTTTCACCAAATCAATTTTGTGACTGACTCTCCTTTTTCCTCATCCTATTCCCAGCTTTTGCCAATGAATATCATTCAATCAAATCAAATCCAATCTGTTCCCGTCAGGATGTATCCTTCCGACATCGGCTTATCAAATCCTTCATCACATCACCCTGTTCATGGAAAGAACTTTAGACTGAATGACTGCTTGGTCATGAGGCCTTCTTTATTGATTTTTATCTTTTTGTGTCAGTTGAACCCTACTCACCACTACCTCGATTTGGTATATCTTGGTGCATTGTGACTGGTAGCTATTGATACATGCATCTTTTGCAGTGTGCTTTGTTTGAGCGTCTAGTCCACTCAAAGGAATCTTGTCATCTATGTTTTCTAACACTTGATGCATACCTCCTTTTTCAATATAAAAATTGGATGTGCTCTCCATATTTTTTCACACAAATGGAACCCCAACGCTTGTTAGTTGCATTTAAATTCATCATTGAATTTGCATTCTTTATTGCATTCATGGTTGCATTTCAGAAGGCTTCTATTTATTACCTCCTCTTCCTTCCTCCTCCTTCCCGTTGCATCCTTTTTCAAGAAAATCCCACAACGCTATCCTTGTTGTGTTCTTTTTTCGAGGGGCACAACCCTATATCGTCGTCACTTCAACACAACTCCTAGAAATCATCTTCCTCTGGGGCAACTTATTTTATTGTCTTTGACGCAACATCACTTGTGACGCCACGTCAAAGAGGGGTAAAATGTAGATGTCCAAAATTTTTAATATTATTATTAATATTAAATTCCCTTTTATTCATCTAAATTTAATTTAATCAATTAAATAGTTTCATTGTTGGTATTTATCAATAATCTAAATACTATCCTAATTTATTTTATTGAAATACATTTGCCTCACAAAATCCATTTTAAATAAATTCATATTTATTAAAAAATCCTCCATATCCCTAATTCTTCTAAACTATGATGTATTCAAATCTAATTTGAATTATAATTTAAACCCTACCTAGAGACCTATTAATCGCATCTTTAATTCTACCCTAAGCCTACCCTATTCCTACTCTACACCCATCACCTCACTTCCTAAGCATACTCCCCCACCTAATTATCCTCTAATCCTACTTAAAAAGGTGATTCCTAACCCTTTTAATTTTAATATAATGCTCACACATGTGTGAAAATTCTCTCCAAAATGGTCACCCATCCATCTTAAATGTTCTTACATATTTTTTCCCCACTTGAAAATCTTGAGCCACTCAAACATTTAATGCTATGTTTGACTCTTGAATGGCCATCCCTTCCAAGCCGATGTGTCCCTTATGTGGCTCTTATGTGGATTCCACATAGGTTCCACCTCATTCAATCCCTTCTCTTCTCTCCCAAAAATCTATAAATAGAGGCGTTCTCCTCTTGTATTGGCATCTCTCATTCTTGCATTGTTATTATACTATTTTAGTTTTAGAAGTTCATTGCTAGTTTCATAATTTTTATGCTTAAATGACTTATAAGTTACAATCTAGGCTAATGTTCAATGAATCATAGTTTCTTCTTTCATTTTCATATCATTTTCATAGTTTAGATCATCCTTTGAGAAGAATTTGAGACTAGCTCTTCATACTAGTTCTTGAATCTCTTCTTTTCATCCAATCTTGCATTGACATTTGCATTGCATTGGGGATCCACTTCATTTGTGTTTGATAGAGAACACTCACATCCAAGCTAAAGGAGTAAATCAAACATGTAATATAGGGTGCACTAACTTGTTTTAGCTCAATCTGATGTTATGAAGATTTCTTTTTGGTTCATGCTTATTTCATGATTTCATGTGTGCTAACCCGCTAACGTTTCATGTTTGAGGTTGCTCCCAACAAGTTGAATATTTCCTCATGCTACAATTTCAACATGTTTTACTTCATTTTTTTCTTTTTCTCCTTTATAGAGCCATGCTAAGACCGTTTTATCTTCTTTTTCTTCCTATGGAGAAGTTGAGGCTCTAACCATGCCAGTGGGTTCATGAATAACTTTTCCTATTGAGGTAGAAGGTGAAAATGATGGAGATGGTTTCCCATATGATATTGGAGATATGGTAATGTTATCCAAAGATGGCATTGTGTCTAGTTTGTATTCCCCCATACTATTTTCTTCAAGTTTTAATATCTTTCTAAAACTTCTCATCACTATATCTGCTAGGATTGTTACTTCTACTCCATTGTGTGCCAATTTGATACATTGGTTGTAAGTAGATGGCACCACTTGCATTTAATGTATCCAAGGTCTCCCCAGTAATATGTTATAGGCCAATGGTAGATCAAGAACTTGAAAAATCACATTTCGTTCTATTGGTCCTATTCCTATTGGAAAAACAACTAGTCCTTTGGATGACCTTTCTTCCTCATCATAGGCCTTGATGGTTATCCTACTTCTTGAATCAATTGTGTGTTCTAAAAGACTCAATTCTTTGACCATATTGAGAGTACATATATTTAAACCCGTTCCTCCATCTATCAATACACATTTTACATGGTGTTTGTGGATCAAAACTTCAGTGTGTAGAGGCTGATTATGGGGATGAGTCAAATATTTATCATCCTCTTCTGAAAAGGAGAGGTAATGTGGAGCTGATATGTAATTAACCATTGCTTGGAATTTTTATACATCTATGTCCTTTGGAACATTAGCTGAATGTAGGGCTTGTTCAAGAAATTCCCTATGCACTGAAGAGATTTTTAGTAACTCAAATATAAAAATTTGAGCTAAGGTTATTTGCAATTGGTCCACCAAGTTATAGTTAGCAGATGGTATGGGAATCGTTTGTCTTGACATTGTTGGTTTTGGAATTGTGAAAACAGGTGGTTTGGATGATTTTGTCTATTTGGATGAGGAATTAACCCCTTTGATCATAATTTGTGCTTGACTTTGTATTACTACATTTGAATGTGCCAAATTTTCCTTGACACCTTTGATAGTGATCACATTGATTGATTTGTTCTTTATGTCCAACATATTGATCACATTATTGCTATGAGAATAGGTGTAGTTGAATTCATCTCCTTTTTCTCTAGAGGCTTCTCCTTTTTCATAGTTAGGAAATGATTTATTATAGGCTGTGTGATCTTCATTATATGTGTGTCCTTCCACTTTGATTTTTCTCCATTGATGAGATCTTGTATAATGTGTTTGAGTTTGACACAATCATTGGTATTATGTCCTTTGTTTTTATGAAGCTCACAATAGGAATTATCATTCCACCATGTTGGTTTTAATTCCAGTTCCCAAGGTTTTGACTCTGATAAAGTAATAATTTTGTTGTCTAAGAGAGTTTTCAAAACTATTTTAAGAGGTTCTCCCAATGGAGTAAATTTCTGTTGTGGTCTAGATACCCATGACTTGTTCTTGTTGGTATCATTGTTTGCTCATGGAATTGTTGTTGTTGTCTTAGCATCTTTTCTTTCTTGTAGGAATTTTGTAAGATTAAACATAGCCGATTTAACGTTCATATTTGAAGCTTCCACCACTCCGTCATTAACAACATTTTTGTTCATGTTCCACCCTTTAGGTTTGTTTTTATAGTTGTTAGTGGATTTGTTGTCATTAGAAAGTGAAATTTCTCCTTTTTTGATCATAACCTCTTCTACACGAATGAAATTCTTAATCATTCTGTAGAAACTAGGAGAATCTTGAATTTTTAGAATATAGTTCATTTCAGGTACTAAGTTATTGATGAAGATCTCCATCTTTTCCAATTCAGGTATTTTCCTTGAGTACCTTGCAAATATTTTCCTCCACTGTGGCAAGAAATGTGTGAAGGATTCACCTATTCGTTGTTTGGCATTACAAAGATCTTACATGGTGACATTGTGTTGTATTTTATAGGATTAGTGTTGGAAAAATATTTGAATCAACTCCTCAAACATTCGTATACTAGGTGTGAGTTTGGAAAACCATTCCATGACTTGTCCTCCTAAAATTGTTGGAAATAGTCTCATCAAGTACATTGGTCTGTGCATAAATTCAATACTGAAAGTGCAAAATTCTCTCACATGATCATGAGGATCTTTTTCTCCCATGTATTTTTCATACTTTGGTCTTGTTGTGTTTGGTGGAAAAGGAACCATTTGCAAGTTCTTCTTGAATGGGAATGAACATATGTGTTCCAATGAGAATATCTTTGTTTGGTTTAGTCTTTTCTTTCTTAAGTGCTATGAGTTCTGTTTGCATATGATAAAACTGTTCACAGAGTATTTATATAGGTGTTTGTACCTCTTCAGCTTTAAATCATTTGACATCATAATATTTAGGAAGTTTAACCCCAAGAGAAGCTAGGTGGAGAAAATATTTTTCTCTTTCTTCTTCAATGATTTTCTCCAAGGTATTTTGAAACTTCCTACTTTGTTTGAGTTTATTGTATTGTTCTTCTAGTATTTCTTCATCACTATCCGAGTCAAACAAAGGATGCTCATGATTTCTTTCTTATTTACTTTCTCTTTTGTCTTGTTATCATCTTGGTCATATTCATCAAATGAAGCACTCCATTCTCTATTAGGTAAATCCATGTCAGGTGAGTCTTGTTCAAGAAGAGGGTTTATTTGAGATGTCTCTCCTCGTTGAAATTTAAGCAATCTTAAAGGTCTTTCTGAATTGCAAGCAAGATATTGTTGTCTTCTTGTGTTAACCATGAAAGCGGGATGTCAATCTTGTCAAAAGAATTCCGATAGTGCCAAAAGGAATTTCTGAATTGCCTAAATGTGTTTTTCCAAGTTATGATGAGTGTGATTTTGATGTTTGAAAGTGATTGAATCCAGCATGAGAGGGTTATAATTCCCTGATAGTGAGCTATCAATCAAGAAGATTCATTTAGTGAAGTGACAACATGATTTAGAAACAATTGCAATAACCCTAAAGAACATGCCAGGTAGAATTTCAATTCGAATGAGAAACAACATTAGGAGGATCAACAAGAACATTAGAGCCTAACTAACAAGCAAAAAGGGTATCTAAAAATGCCAAGTTTTTCAGTCTAACACATGTGCGAGTACCCTCTATCCCAGATGCGAGTTGTTAGCATTTTTCCCTGACCTTGTCAAAGAAAAGGCTAATTAGCAAGGATAAAAAAATCCTCCTACACTTCGAGTTCAAAGGCTCAGGCGTGTATACCTATTGAATTCACTCTTTCAGCGAAACATGGGATGGATTCCTGCCCATCACACTAAATCTGACAATCGTTCACAACTCTTTAAACACAAAAACAAATTGAATTGATTTTATGAATTGATGATGACAACTACATAAAGAATCAAAGACCAATGCCTTGTCTATTGGGAAACAGAGTCATATAAACATACAATCACAGAAAACCCTCTAAATCCAAACAGACAAGACCCAAATTAAGTGCCTTACAAATCATTCTTTTCACTCCAACACCTGGACATCAGATTCATGTGAAACCTTGAAACCTCTAAACTTGTCTCTAAGATTTACTCTTTCCTTGAAAGAAACTAAAACACAAATTCACATCTACCTTACAACTGGTGCACTAAAATTCCTTACAAATTAATACACAAAAATTCAGGATCAAACACAAAGACATTAGACAGATACAGGAAAGGGATTCCATTTGCTTTTCATTAAAAACTTATGATTCAATACATTTACATAACAAAGAACACAAAACCAGACACAAAAAGTCAGAAATCTTCCTTACATCATTAATTTTTCCATCCCTGTACAATTGAGAAGAAACTAAGATATAGGAGAATGAGAAAAACAAATTCTGTCATTGACACTTGTCCTTCTTCTCTAAGAAAATATCTACAACTATTTCCTCTCTTCAACTGCAAAAATCTGATTTGATCTGCACCCAAACTGATTGCAAAATTAGAATCCTCTCTTCAAGACCTTTGCGGTGATATACGACACTAATATGTCTTCACAAAATCTAATCATCTGTTTAAATCATTCTTTTGCTTGTGCATCATTTAAATTTGTGAAATTTTTCAATATAGTCTAAACTATATCATTATGCAATTTTAACTTTGATTTTATATTCTATCTAGATTATTTAAACCATTTCTACCCCTTTCCTGTGCAAGTTACCAGATTTCGCCAAGTGTCACCATCTGGTTGGCTCTAAAAATCCACCTCTGCATAGCCTCTACGTGTGCGTGACTAGAATTGATCACTCAGTCGCAACACTTTTTGGTCACTTTCATTAACCTCCACGAGTGCGCGATGAGCTGAATCACCAACTCGCATGCCTTTTTCATCACCTCAATCTTCATGTGTGACGAGCTCATCTTGGGTCTGTGACTGAGTGACTGGCTGCTGCGCGACTGCGCGATGAGCTTGGCCACTCAATCGTGAGCCAATTTTGATGTCTTGATCCTCCTACGCAACTATGCGGTGAACCAATTTTTGGGTCCGCGACTGGCTCAGTCGCGAGCTCGTGCATCACTTTGGGCAGCTTGTCGAACCAGCGTGACTACGTGACGATCTCGGTCGTGCAATCGTGAGCAAATTTTTGGTCCTCCCCTTTTCGGTGCGAGTGTGTGACTAGGCACCACGTATCTGCCATGTGTCCTCCATCTCACCTACAAAATTTGGGCGTTGACCATTTGGGCATGCTTCTCGAGATGCCATCTATCCTTGCACATGGAGAGAGCTTCCTCTTTGCTTCACATTTCAATATGAGAGTAGTCTTCCTTATAAACACTGTTGAAGTCCATTTTGGGAGCAATTTGGGATATATGAGTTTGAAGTTTTTGAAGCATTTCCTGTGTTTTTTCCCAAAATTATGGGGCCAACCAACGCATTTAGTCCTCCAGCCAAGGAGCCTCTTGGCTTTATTCTTCAAACTAATATATGTGCATTGTATTATAAAAATATTTTAAAAACCCCATCCACATACAATGCGGGATATATGCTATTGAAAATTTTTATGCCTTAGCGCACGCACTGGCTTCTCCTTAAGCTCCTACGTAGCTCCAAACACCCCATTGAATGCGTGGCCTTTCACTATTTATCTCCTCCTTAGACATCCTACATTTTCATTCAACAATTCCATGTGCTGAATCTTAAAACAGGATGATTGAGGACAAGTCATGTGGGATTGCCATGTGCTGGTCTTTACTTTGTGCATCTCCTACAGTGATTTCATTTCATTGAAAAAGTTTTAAACTCCATATTTTTCGCAGAATGCTATCATCCATGGCACATGGCAAATTTTTAATGTCTGCTCCTTTAAACTTAGCATAGACATTACATTTGATTGTATTTGTTTTGAAATGTTTTTAATGTCTTTTGTATTACATTACGCTGACCTCTAGGTACTTGGCACAGGAATGGGCTCTCATGCTTGCGCAATCTTTAAGCAATAAACAAGAATTTCCCATGCTTCATTCCGTGATGCATTGGTAGCCTTGAATTCACTTGGCAAGCTGTGTGTTTCCCCATATTGCATTTACATTAGACTTGCAATATTTTTTTAAAGTTTTAATGAAGTTTTTCTATTAATGCTCCATTCTCACCATGGTCAGCATAAGACTTCTCTCTTCAGCGTCTGGGCTGGTCTTTTTTGACTTAATGTGTAGCTCCTTCACTTGTGCAAGCCTCTGGTCAACACTCCTGCCAAGTGCATTTTCTTGAAGTTTCAAAGTCTTTTGAAGCTTCTAAACCATAACCTCATCTTGTGTTTTCATTTTGCAGGCCTCTATTTACTTGTCTTGTGCAAGTTCTTGGAGTAGCAACAGTTTAAAACGCAGCCTTCTTAACTTTATCTTGTGCAGGCCTCTACAAAACTTAAAACATTTGCCATTGATTCCAAAAACATCTTGTGCCAATTTTCCTTGGAAATATGCCTTTGCATTTGTATGTTTTTTCAAAGTTTTTACCTTGCCATTTCACTGGCATCTATTTCATGACTCCTCTGCACAACATCCCTTAGATATTTAGCATGCCAATCGCATTTACTTGGGATTCTTGATCTAAAAAGATGAAAATCTAGCTTGCTGCATAGCCCTTTTCAATTTATATATCAAGCAATCATTGTTCCATTTACACCTACCAATGACAGTTCAACTTGGCATCTCATGCAACTTGCAAATATTTCCTTGTTTATTTCGCATCTTCTAATTTGTGCACCTACCAAATCAACACTTGGTTTTTGATTCATAAAGTCTTTGTTTTTTACAAAATTTTGGCAAGCCTCCATTCAAACTGTGCAAGCTTTTTGCCATTAAAATATTTCAATTATTGTCTCTCAAAAACCCACCCCATTCAACCCCTACGCAACTCCTATTTTTTTTCCTTGCAACTTCACTTTGCAATCAATCTTTTTGGCATTGAATTTCACATTTTTGGCTATCTCTTCAAACTTTGAAATTATCATTGAAGCTGGCTGCATGGATGTGAAGCATATCTCATCTTTAAATTTTCCTTTTCCTTAAACAAGCCAGATAAATCAAATCCTTGTGAAATAGAAATGGTATCAAATGAATTAAAGAATGATGGTTTCTCTTTAAGTGCTTCTATTTACTTTCAACACTCTTTTAAACCATGAAACTTCCATTAGCTAAGGAATTTAAATTCGTGTTTTGGGATTGGGATCCAAGAGATTTTTAGCAGCTTGCATGACCTATAAGAAAATCACTTTGGGCAATGAAACTCTCCCTTGGATATCTTCCTTCACAGAGTTCTCTTTTGGAACTGGTTGAAAATTTTAAAGGCATTCTCTTGAAAAATCCACCTCACATCTTTCTCTTCCTACATTATTAGTTATTTAAATCAAATGACTTAAATAACCCAAAATGACAACTGACCTCTGGAGCTGGCCCTAAAAATTGATTGAATTGCATGATTGGACTCTAACACTCATCATATAGATTCATTCAAACACAATAAGTATGGATGAAAAAGGGTTTCAGCCGATTTGACCCCATGCACGAGATGTAATTGATCAAACATGGTCATTATGACAATTTTGAAAAACTATGTAGATGCAAATGTAAAAACAACATAAATTTCAATTCGATTGGCCTTTGCAAAATAGAAATCCATGCCTTGAGGCCCAATCCCTTATCCTAGCAGTAGAATCACATATAAGGAGTATAGGGAAATAATTCACATCTCAAAAACCATCATTCGATATAAAGTTACAAACCTCTGAATATGACTATTCTGCAAAATTCAATTCTATTATGTACTGCAAACCGCACAAACTGTCTCTGATACTGAACTTGAAAACCCATCAAAAAGAACCTTCAAAATTTGAACCTCTGGGACTTGATTCACCTTCATACATGGAACGCGAATCTTCAACTAGCTTGCACTTAAGGTGAACTGATTGATCGACATCAATCTGCAAAGTTAGCATCTTACAACTTTTTCTGATTTTAAATTCATTGAATATATAGAAATCTGATTTAGAAACAAGCTGTAAAAGTGACCAAATGGATTGGTCAAGGTCCAAAATATTTTAGGGAAGTACACCTCCAAGTATACAATACAGAACAACTTTCAATTATACCTGACCCTGAACCAGGTGCAAACAGGGAAATGACAAAGTAGGTCACTTGGAAAACTGCATTTCATCATTTGGAAAATTGATAGAAATTGCAAACGGAATAGGCTTAACAAACTGACCAAATGGACTTGTCTTGACCTGAAAATGAAGAATCAAGAAGTATATGACCTCTATAATATATACGAAAAGGAATTGTTTCAATTAGGTGACAAGGTCAAAAGTTACAATCAGTAAAACATGGGTAATCAGAATTCTGGACAGAGCAAAGAAACAAGACATTTCTGGAAGACCAGATGTATGAAACAAGAATTCTTCAACTAGATTACACTGAAGGTGAACTGATTGATCGACATCAATTTGCAAAGTTAGCATCTTACAACTTTTTTTGATTTTAAATTCATTGAATATACAGAAATCTAATTTGGAAACAAGTTGGCAAAGTGACCAAATGGATTGGTCAAGGTCCAAAATATTTTAGGGAAGTACACCTCCAAGTCTACAATACAGAACAAATTTCATTTATACCTGACCCTGAACTGGGTGCAAATAGGGAAATGACAAAGTAGGTAACTTGGAAAACTACATTTCATCATTTGGCAAATTGATAGAAACTACAAACTGAATAGGCTTAGCAAACTGACCAAATAGACTTGTCATGACCTGAAAATGGAGACTCTATTGTAGATTTGATTCTGAATAGTTGATTGATTGTATGTTTGTCATTGATGACAACATATAATACACATCAGCACTTCTGTATGTAATTATCCATATGATGACATGAAGACCTGCATGGATAGATACATATTGTTGACATTTTTATTATGCTATGTTCATACACGTAGACCCAGATATGATGTTTCAGTAAAGATATGTAATTTTTTTATTGACGGTTATAGTTCTGGAGGAATAACAGTTTAAGGCTAACATATGTAATGTGTTTATTGAGTTGCACCTATCGTCAGTATATGTGTGTGTATATTCATGATGAGTTATGAGTTGTTGATATTAATCTAAAGGCGCCAAATGTATTTCAAGAAGATTGCAAAGTTATGGTTAATTTGGTGAAGCCGACTTGGTGTAGCAACGCGTCTATTCAGTTAGTACTTGCATGGTTGTAATTATGATTGCACGCTTAGTAGAGCCAACAAGGATGTAATGAAGAGTCATCTAACAGGTCCCATGATCTCATACTTGGTGTATGTACGTATAGTAGGTCATTTATGATAAGAAGAGTTGCGAAAGCTAGAGATAAGAAAAGTAGAGAAGAGTGTTAAAGCAGCAGAGCTATATTTATCATATGTTGATAATATAGATATTGAAGTTGAAGCTTTCAAAATATAGATAATATTGTTGTAGTGCTTTACAAGAGGTTAAAGCATCAGCGCACAAAAGGAACTGATCAGACAAGTAGTGTCACAAATAGTAGTTCACCTTGTTGATACAGTGTGTATCAAATAACCAGAAGGTTGTAGCCTTCACCACTTGGAAAGTGAGTCCTTGGATAGTGATTCCACCACCCCTAACAGGGTTATTGTAAAAGACTCTTAACAGGGTCTGACCCTTAACCAGGTCACTATACTACTGCATTGTAATGAACAACTCCTAACAAGGTTGGAAGATCTTTTAACAGGGATCACTATAAACAGTATAGTTCTTTGTGGGTACTAATTCCCACCGGGGTTTTTACCATTTGGTTTCCCCGTAACCAAATTGATGTGTTGTGTAATGTGTTATCTAAATGTGCATTTACTTTGTATCAATCTGGATTAATAAGTTTAAGATAAAGATCAATTTGCTGATAACTGATTCACCCCCCCCTCTCAGTTATCCCTGAAGTATTCTAACAATTGGTATCAGAGCCAAGTGCCTTGGAGAGAAATCCTAACAGCTTAAGGTAGATCAGATGGTATACTTTAGAAAAGAGAGCCATAAGTTTGATGGAGAGAACTATCTAGATTGGAAGAGCAAAATGATAACACATCTACAATGTGTTGGCTTTGAGATCTTTGAAATTGCTACACAAGAGGTTGTAATTCCATCTCTGAAAGACCTTGCAAAGGAGGATGCTAACAATAGACAAAAGGAAACATTTACCAATAATGCAATTGCCAAAGAAGCCCTAATCAGTGCCTTATATGGAAGTATTTAGAAGACATGTTTGAAGGAGATGTTCAAGCAAAGAATGCACGTAGAAAGTCATGGAAGAAGAAATACATTAGTCTTGAGATGTTACTAGAAGAAAACATTAGAGCTTATAATCAAAGGATAAATGAAGCAGTATCTAGAATCAGAAACAATGCAGGAGAAATTTTAGAAGAAGATATAATGGAAAAGTTGTTAACTACTTTGACATTAGACTATGAAAACAAGATCAACATTCTAGAGGAAACTATGCAATTCTAACAAAACTTCAAGAGAGAGACTTTGATCAGCGAAATCTCTGCATTTGAGATATCAAGATTGAAGACTGAACCTAAGAATGAAATAGCCTTCAAAGCTTCAATCCATGGTAAGAAATCCTCACACATCTCTAGTCATAATGAGAATGAAGAAACTGATGA
>MU223797.1:1574106-1584466 GCA_018584345.1 Thuja plicata
AGAACAGAAAATGGGCTTCTTATTATCTCCACAAATGTGGAATTACAAACTTTCAGAATTACAATATGCAAAGCCACATGGGCATTCCCCTTACAATATTCTATAGGAAAAAGCCTCGAATTATTACTCAGATCCACCCAGAACTGCCCCGAACTGCTTAAGACAACACTACGGGCCTTCTTTATATAGGCAATGTCCACCGCCCGAGAAGGTTCCAAAAATTTAGCCCTTAGGGCCGACCAAACTTAGAATTATTTTATTTTTTCAATTTAGTACATCAAAGTCGGCTCAAAATAACTTTTGAAACCCGAGAATTTTGAAGGAAAATTATTTTCTGCTATTTCAGGTGGCCCAACTTTCAGAGACCATAAGTCATCACCAGTTCACCCGATTGACTATTATAACCCCATTTCGGAAAGGCCATGAAGCGTTCTACAACCCCAAAATAATGCAAGCATCATTTAACGCAAGTTTCGACCTCATCCGGGGCCTCTAAAGCCTTCAAAACTGAGCCCGAAGTTTCTGTACCCTGTTTTCAATACCGAAATTTTTTAATATCTTCAAAACCAGACTTGATCTAGCCATGAAACTTTACTGGCAGGCTAATATGACTGAGATGAACCTCCACATGCAACATCAGAACATTCTGAGATCGTATGACCAACTTACTAAAAATAGCAAGTTTCCATAAATAGCAGCTCTACACAAGGTAGCCCTTATTGAAAAGAAAACAAAAATATTTTTGGGTGATGCAAGATTGCCCTTACACCCAGGATGCTCCTGCATCATTATCAGAATATCATTCATGTTGATGCAAGCAAGAAGGATGAACTTCAAAGCTACATCTATATACAGAAAGGTATATATCAGAACCGACCACCAGAGCATATTGTTGTATTGCTGATTGATAAGGGAAATTCAAGGAATATATTATGGATAGAATAAAATACTTGTTTGACATGAATGCCATATATTTGTAAAATAGTTGTTTGGAATTGTTTTCAAAGGGAGAGAATGTATCCATATTATCACAAGAAATTATTCATCATCAGATTACTCAAAACAGGGAGAGATCATATCCATAGGGAGAGAATTTGTATGAAGGAATCATATACAAAGGGAGAGTTGCTGACAAGAGATAGAGGCATCATAGAAGAAGAACAGACAAACGAGAGATATTGACACAAATGAGAGAACACAACACATCAGTATAAGAAACACCAAAAGCTGCAATAATCAAACCTAAGGTAACACAGAGCTTACCGACAGTCAAACATTTTTATCGGTTATCAAAACAAACTGTTTGGTAATTTGATGAATCTCAACAATTATATTTCATATTTTATTAGAAATAGTATAGTGTGATAATATAGTATGTTGCCATCAATGCCAAAAGGAGAGATTGATGACATGTAAATGATTGAATGTTTAATAATGTTCAGTTGAAGATGATGCAAGACATTAAATCAGTTAATGGTTTGTATTGTCATTGATGTCAACTTGATATCATTTGTATGGTCATCTACATAATGCCAAAGACTTTAGAGAATCAATGGAATAAAGATTATACATTCAGCAATGCATAAAAGAAAAGTATTCACTAAGTGGCAGACAACACCGACAGAGTGCACACCATCAGTAAAGGAAAAGAAAAAGTCACAGTGATGCCCGATGAGCAAAAGACAAGTGTTGCCTGATGAGGAAAATCCAAAGGATGCCCGATGGATGGAGATCTTGAAGCTAACTGGAGTCACACCAATGGAACTGGCAGTTGTCACCGAAAACTAACTACAGAGTTGATTGACAGAATATGACAAAATATCTAGCTGGCTGAGATTAAGGATAGACTTAACTAGTTTTTTTATTTGTTTTATTCAACCAGAGTTAAGTAATTGATTTAATGAAGATTTTTACAGTTGGCAAGAAGATAACTACGAGATAAATCAGAAGTGAAAGCTGTAAATCAATTTGGATGGATTGTTTTTCATGTCAAGAGTCAAGAATCAAGAATATCATGTCTATATAAAGGAAAAGCATAATTCATTTCCGTGAGCAATCACATACACAGAAGGGGAGTGAATAGAAAGAGGATGCTAAAGAGAAATTGATGAAGGATAACTTCATACAGTCCATATCAATCAAGCTAAAGAAGAGCTAAAGAATTCTGCAGACACCGACGAACAGTGAAGAAAAACATCACAGAGAAGAAAGTGTGGAGCACAAAGAATTGAATTGATACATTGATCAGAGAGGTAATGTACTTAAATAGATATGAAAATATGCAATTCAAGTTGCATTAGAAATAGGTCATAGTGTTTCAGTTTAACCATTGAAGCATCAAGTCTCTTAATAGAGCAGGACTTAACCGTCTTCTATAATTGAGGTATATCCTAACAGATTGCCAAAAAGTTTGATTCATGAAAGTAGCATTGAAATTGCATAAAGCCTATTGACATCCTAAGAAGAAGGTTGATTCAAGGATGGTAGCAAGATTTGCATAAAGCCTATTAACAGTCTAAGAAGGAGGCTGATTCAAGGATGGTAGCAAAATAGATTCCAGACACTAAGTGACAACCTCTATGTATAAAATCCTCTAACAAGGTCACACCTAACAGTGTGTTTATAACTTTTAACAGGGTTGGCTCCTAATAGGGTTCACTTCAAAAGAGTGAAAATTTGGGGTACCGATCCCAGTGGTTTTTTACCGTAACAGGGTTTCCACGTTAAAATCCATGTGTTATGTTCGATGGCTTATTACTTTATTGTTTTACATTTCACATATGCATTTCTGGATTGATTGGTATACTCTGCATATTTACTGAGTATCAGTAAATAGCTTTACTGCTTATCGGTTATCAAGGAGAATAAGGACAGACAAGGTAAACTGACAGATAGTTAATTATTATAGGTATTTCATGGCATGCATCTTGTAGGGACTTAATAATCTGAGGTGTATTGATTGGTGGTTAAAGTTTAAAGGATAATTTTTGAGGCAACTAATTCACCCCCTCCTCTAAGTTATTACTAAAAATTGGTATCAAAACTTGTGTACTTAGAAGGAAGGTTTCAAGACCTAAGTAAAGATCACAAGATGAACATATGAGATGTGCCCAAGTTGAACAAAGATAAATTTGCTTCATGGTAAAGCTGGATAAGACTCCACTTATTAGGTGTTGGTAATGATGTTACTCAATACTTAGATACTAAATATGTGTTTCCTACAGGACCATTAATAGTAGATCAATTGAGAGTGAAGCATGAGCATAACTGCATGGTCATAGAGCTTTCTTCCTCTCTCTATGATGCTGAATTTGAAGATGTCAAAGATTGCACAACTGCAAAGAAAATGTGGGACAAACTGAACCTTGTACATGGAGGTGATAAAAATGTTCTAAGAGCCAAGGAAGAAATCCTTAGAGGAAATTTTGATGATCTCAGAATGAAAGAAGGAGAAAACATCACACAGTATAGCACAAGAATAAAAGAAGTAGTCAATGCTATACGAGGTGTTGGAGGTACACTTGAAGAAGAAATAGTGGTAAGTAAAATCCTAAGAACCTTATTGCCTGTATATGCTATTAGAGTCTCTGCTATTCAAGCAATGAGAGCAGTAGCAAACAATACAGCTACTCTTGATAGCTTAATTGGTAGACTTATTTCATTTGAGATGAATAACTTTGACAATAGTGTCTTACCAAGTTTAGAGTCTGCATTTAAGTCTTCTATGAAAATAAGTAAATCCAATCATATATACTCATCTAGAAGGGACAGTGAAAGTGAAAGTGAAGAAGAAGATCTAGATGAAATAGAAGCACTTATGGCTAGAAGAATATAGGGAGGCAAAGGTAAATACAAAGGCAAGTTACCACTTGTATGCTTTAATTGTAAAGAGATTGGACACTTTGTTGCAAGATGTCCTAACAGAAGAAAAGATGAAAGAAGTAATGATAGATCTTTTGAGAAGAAATCTGATAGAGGTGATAAAAAAGATTACAGAGGTTACCGACAATCAGAATGAAAGGATACCTGAGAATATAAGGATAAAGGCAAGAAGGCTAGCTACCTAGCTACTTGCAAAGATTAAGATACTGACACCGAACCTGATGATTACATTGAGATGGTATTTGTAGCTATGAAGGATGATTCAGATGAAGATGAAAGTTATGAAGAAACTGTACTCATATCTAGGGTTAGTAAGAATGATATCTGGATTATAGATAGTGGCTGCACTCACCATATGACCAGTGACAAAGAAAAGTTTAACACTTTTGAATTTTATAATGGTGGTACAGTAAGAATGGGAAATGATACACCTTGTCCATTTGAAGGTAAAGGAACAATAATGCTGAATAACCTAATTAAATGTGAAAATGATTATTGGGTAAAAGGATTGAATTATAAGCTATTGAGTGTTTCTCAGTTGAATAATTCAGGTCACAGAGTAGCATTTGAATACAAGAAGGCAAAGATCTTCAATGAATTAGGAAAATTGATTGGCACCGGTGAACAAACTAAAGGTAACTTATTCTATCTGAATGATACTAACACCACTTACTTAATGACTAGAAACGAAGACATATGGTTGTGGCACAAAAGATTGTGTCATGTGAATTTTGATAACATTATGAAAATAAGCATAAGAAGAAGTGTAAGAGGCTTACCGGCGATGACAAAGCCAGACAACATCATGTGCAAACATTGTCAAAAAGGTAAAATGAGGAAGTCTAGTTTCAAGAGTAAAACCCATACATCTGATGATATTCTAGAATTAGTCCATACTGATTTATGTGGACCTATGAGGACAAAGAGTTATTATGGAGATAGATATTTTATTCTCTTTGTTGATGATTACTCTAGAATGATGATAGTCATGTTTCTAAAAGAAAAATCTGAAGCATTCAAGATGTTTAAATGGTATAAGGCTATGGTAGAAAAACAAAGTGGTAAGGATCTAAAATGCTTAAGATTAGATAGAGGAGGAGAATGTATATCAGATGAGTTCACTAATTTTTGTAATGATCATGGTATAAAAAGATAGGTTTCTACACCAAGAACACCACAACAAAATTTTATTGTTTAGAGAAGGAACATGTCAATAGTTGATTGCTCAAGATTTTTGATGATAGAAAATGACATCACCCAAATCTTCTGGAGGGAAGCTGTCAGCATTACTATTTATACACTTAATAGAGCACAATTGAAGAGGGACACAAAGAAGACACCTTATGAGCTATGGTATGGTAAAACACCCAATGTAAGTTACTACAAGATCTTTGGTAGTCAATGTTATGTCTTGAAGGATGATAGAAATGGAAAGCTTGACGCGAAAAGTGATGAAGGTATTTTTATAGGTTATTCTACCAAGAGCAAAGATTTTAAATGTCTAATCAAGGCTTCTAAAAAAATAGTTGAAAGTGCAAATGTGAAGATTGATGAATTTGCTGAAAAGAATGAGCTAGAAAGCACAAAAGAACTAGAAGACTACAACAAATTTGTATATTGTGAAGAACCCATAAATCTACCCGAGAAATAATGCTTAATTCCAGAACAACAGAATGTTGCAACCGATAGTCAGAATGTTGTTACCGACGGTTAGGATAATGATCAAGATAATGTGCAAGGTAATGAAGATCAAGCTAATACACAAAGAGCTATACCTATACTTGCAAGATATGTAAGAAGGAACCATCCAGAGGACCAGATCATAGGAGATAAGAAAGCTGGTACCAGAACAAGAAGTAATTCTTTAAACTTAAATTGTTTAAATTATGAGTTTGAGCCAAAATCTGTCAATGCTGCACTAGATAATGAAGAATGGATAAGTGCTATGAATGATGAGATTGAGTAGATTGAGAAGAAAAAAATATGGTCACTTGTGCCATGACCAGATGACAAGAATGTCATCAGTACAAAATGGATATTTAGGAACAAGTTGAATGAGAATGGAGAAGTCACAAGGAAAAAAGCAAGACTAGTATGCAAGGGGTATGCACAAGAGGAAGGTATAGGCTATGGAGAAACCTTTGCACCCATTGGTAGGCTAGAAGGAGTAAGAATACTACTTGCTTATGCTGCATACAAAAGATTCAAATTATATCAAATGGATGTCAAGTCAGCATTCCTAAATAGAATACTTGAAGAAGAGGTATACATTGAGCAACCAGAAGGGTTTGTAGATCTAGACAAGAGGAACATGGTATGTAGACTTCACAAAGAATTGTATGGATTAAAACAAGCTTCGAGAGCCTGGTATGAATGACTTCATTCCTATCTAATAAGTATTGGATTCATAAGGACTAGTGAAAACAATAATCTTTATTTGAAAGAAGATATTGATGCTAACACTTTGATTGCTTAAATATTTGTTGATGACATCATATTTGGAGGCAATGATATGCTATGTAAATCATTTGCTGAGATGAGAAAAGAGTTTGAGATGTCTATGTTTAGAGAGATCAAGTTCTTTCTTGGTCTACAGATCATTCAACAAAGTGAAGGTATTTTCGTTACACGGTCCAAATACATCAAAGAGGTCCTGAAAATATTCAAGATGGAAGATTCCAAACCAGTTGGAACATCGATGGCTACTGAATGCAAATTAACAAATGAAGACAAGACAACAGAGGTAAATCAGACTTTGTACACATCAATGATAGGAAAACTCATGTATGTTGTACACACTAGACCAGATATTGCACATGTAGTAGGAATTGTTGCTAGATTCTTTGCTAACCACAGGGAATCACATATGACTACTATGAAAAGAATTCTAATATATCTGAACAATATTGAGGAATTTGGCTTATGGTATAGAAGAGAAGGCAAATTTGAACTAAAAGTGTTTACCGACGCTGATTGGGCTGGAAATCTTGATGACCAAAAGAGCTCAACTAGAGGAGCATTCTTTATGGGTGACAGACTTGTCACATGGATTAGAAAGAAGCAAGGATGCATCTCTCAGTCTACTATATAAGCAAAATATGTTGCTGCTGCTGCAAACTACTCAAATATTGCATGGATTAAATAGTTGCTGGAAGGTATGCATATGAAGATCTCAGAACCAGTGATTATCTATTGTGATAAAACCAGTGCAATATAAATTTCCAAGAATCTAGTCATGCATGCAAACTCTAAACACATTGTAATCAAGTATCATTATTTAAGAGAACAAGTTCAAGAGAAAGAGGTGATACTTGATTATGTGCAATCTAAAGAACAATTGGCCGATATCGTCACCAAGCCACTACCCAAGGATACATTTGAGTACTTGAGAAAGAGACTTGGGGTCAAACCCTTGTCTACCAGTCAGTAAAGGACTGAAGGCTGTATCAGCCTATATATTATCAGAATATCATTCATGGTTATGCAAGGAAAAAGGATGAACTTGAAAGCTACATCTATATACAGAAAGGTATATATCATAACCGAGCACCAGAGCATATTTTTGTATTGCTGATGGATAAGGGAAATTCAAGGAATATATTATGGATAGAAGAAAATACTTGTTTGACATGAATGTCAGATATTTGTAAAATAGTTGTTTGGAATTGTTGTCAAAGGGAGAGAATGTATCCATATTATCACAAGAAATTATTCATCATCAGATTACTCGAAACAGGGAGAGATTATATCCATAGGGAGAGAATTTGTATGAAGGAATCATATACAAAGGGAGAGTTGCTGACAAGAGATAGATACATCAAATAAGAAGAATAGACAAAAGAGAGATATTGACACAAAGGAGAAAACACAACACATCAGTACAAGAAACACAAAAAGCTGCAAGAACCAAATCTAAGATAGCATAGAGCTTACCGGTGGTCAGACATTTTTTTCAGTTATCAAAACAAACTATTTTGTAATTTGATGAATCTCAACAATTGTATTTTGTATTATATTATAAATAGTATAATGGGATAATATAGTATGTTGCCATCAATTCCAAAGGGAGAGATGGATGACATGTAACTAATTGGATGTTTGATAATGTTAAGTTGAAGATGATGCAAGACATTAAATCAGTTAATGGTTTGTATTGTCATTGATGTCAAATTGATATCATCTGTACGGTCATGTACATAATGCCAAAGAATTCAGAGAATCAATGGAACAAAGATTATATTTTTAGCAATGCATAAAAGCCAAGTACTCACTAAGTGACAGACAACACCGACAGAGTGCACACCATCAGTAAAGGCAAAGAAAAAGTCATAGTGATTCCTGACGAGCAGAAGACAAGTGTTTCCAGATGAGTAAAATCTAAAGGATGCCTGATGGATGGAGATCCTGAAGCTAACTGGAGTCACACTGACAGAACTAGCAGTTGTCACCCAAAACTAACTACAGTGTTGACCGACATAATAGGGAGTTCAAAAAATGATAAAATATCTAGCTGGTAGAGCTTAAGGATAGACTTAACTGGTTCTTTTATTTGTTTTATTCGACCAGAGTTAAGTAATTGATTTAAATAAGATTTGTACAGTTTGCAAGAAGATAAATACGAGATAAATCAGAAGTTAAAGCTGTAAATACATTTGGTTGGATTGTTTTTCAAGCCAAGAATCAAGAATCAAGAATATCATGTCTATATAAGAGAAAAGCATAATTCATTTCCACGAGCAATCACATACATGGAAGGGGAGTGAATAGAAAGAGGATGCTGAAGAGAAACTGATGAAGGATAACTTCATACAGTCTAGATCAATCAAGCTAAAGAAGAGCTAAAGAATTCTACAGACATCGACGAACAGTGAAGCACAACATCACAAAGCAGAAAGTGTGGAGCACAAAGAATTGAATTGATACATTGATTAGAGAGGTAATGTACTTAAATAGATCTGAAAATATAAAATTCAAGTTGCATTAGAAAGAGGTCATAGTGTTTCAATTTAACCATTGAAGCATCAAGTCTCTTAACAGAGTAGGACTTAACCATCTTTTATAATTGAGGTATATCCTAGCAGATTGCCAAAAAGTTTGATTCATGAAAGTAGCATTGAAATTTCATAAATCCTATTGACAGCCTAAGAATAAGGTTGATTCAAGGATGGTAGTGTTAGTAAACAGATTTGTTCTTTCTTGCTTCTTAGGAATATGACTCTCTAATGCCCAAATTATGAACGATGTCTGGTTACAACAGCTGAAAAGGCGCTCAAGAATACTGGCCTTTCTCTGAATTGGTAGGTATAGCTCCCTGTATGAATGATCTTCAATGAATTATGTCTCGATCCTAAACTAACATGGGGTATGCTCTTAACCCGAGAGCAGGAGAGGCAAACTAAATTAAGCCTAAACAGAACTTAATCCAGGTGAGGAGAGCTTTCTAATCTATAAACTACGCTGCAGAACTCACAAATCCTATGAATTCATATGCTCGGTCTCAACTAATCTACAACTATTGCTAACAAAGAATGAAATGATGAAAAACTTCTAATGGATCCTTCCCTGAATATCCCATAGCACATCCTACTGAGGTTTATTCACATCCTCACAACAAAGGAATGAAACATCCTTTCCTTCCTATTGTAATTCAGATTAAGAGAAAGAATCATATATTTAACAACTTCTAACTAATTGGAACAGAAAATCATTGACATAAAACACTATTCAATTGTCTCTGCAACATCAAGCATTCCACACCAAAAATTTGCCAACCTTTCATTAATCTTTCAACTTCATACATATAGAGCCAGGGGATGACCGTTACAAAGGAAGTTCAATCGGTTCATCTCCCTCTGAATGACAAATGGAAAGAAAGCCAATTACAAGAGGAAAGAAACAGAAAAGAAAAGGAGAAACCAAATCATTTGGCCTCTTTTTCTTTTTCAATCTTTGTCTTATAAGCTTTGGCAGCAACTACTATTGGAACTAGCTCTTCGTGTCTGGGCACGTAGACATTGGTATATCTTAAGAGCCACTGGGAATGATCTTTGGCCACCTTCTTTGTCGTGTTTAACTGCTTCGGCAGCTCTTCCATGGCCACGTGTATGTGTCCGCTCAGCTTTTGCAAATCTGTAGCTCTGCTTGTGCTACTTGCAGATGCACCGGTCAAACTGTCTAAATACTTAGAGAAATTCTCTTTCATTACGTTGACATCAATTAACATCTTCTGCTGGCCGCTAGTTTGGGATTCTGTATGGAGTTCTTTTATTAACTCGAATCCCTTGTTCTGGATCTCACTTATTTTATTCCCTATTTCACTAAGTCCTTTTTCTTCTGATAATATCATTTCAAACCTAAAAACCATACTTTTAAGCCATTCAGCTATAGGCTCACTTCCTGTTGATAGAATTTTTGCCTCTATGGCTTCTTTCCCTTTCATCTGTAGGATCATTTTCAGGAGCGCACCGCATTCATCACT